>JAKTZD010000117.1:0-33277 GCA_030564765.1 Saccharomycopsis sp. NRRL Y-5750
GGGGGGGGGGAAGGGGGGGGGGAGATGGGGAAGAGGGGGAAGGGGGGGGGGGGGGGGGGGGGAAATGCATGAAACTTGAAAGAGATAGTGTAGATGGTCATTGCTGAATTATTGTTTTTGTGTGAATGAGTAAGGTGTTTTGACATACGAGTGGGGGCCATAAACTTGGGATATAACACAGTAGGCGATTTTAATATGAACCATAAATAAACGTCTTTGAATGTAATAACATCCGCCCTAGATGGCCTGAATAACTGTTTCCTGTAATACTAACTCAAAGAAAGTGAATAAGAAAGTGTTGACATGGCCACTATCTCCCGCAACTAATACTAACATAAAGAATCACTTTCTTTGTGAATGCCAATAATCCAGCAAACATTTCCACCCGTCACGTGACGCCATTGCCCTTTTGTAAACAAGATGCCCAAAAGTAAATAAAAAACAAAAATAAATCATCCATCAAATATCAATACCATCTCTACAAAGGCAATGAGCCACAGCCGAACCCATACACCCCCCCATATCCCCAAATGGGCAATGAAGAAAACAATGGCAACATCAATGTTGTCGTCAGATGCAGAGGCCGCAACCAGCGCGAAATCGCCGCCAAGTCGCCAGCAATCATCAAGCTCATGAACGACAAGGAAATCAGCGTCAACACCACGGACGAGACAGGGATCGCGGCAGACATGCACGCGAAGACCTACTCGGTCGACAGCGCCTACGGCCCGGAGTGCGACCAGTCGCAGTTCTTCCAGCGCGTTGCAGAGCCGCTCTTCAAGGAGTTCATCAAGGGCTACAACTGCACGATGTTTGCCTACGGCCAGACAGGCACCGGCAAGACGTACACGATGCACGGGGACGAGACAGTCGACCCGCGCACGCAGTCGTTCAGCACAAACGCGGGGGTCATCCCCAGGATCCTCTACACGCTCTTCGACACGTTGAAGTGCCTCGAGAGCGGCAGCGGGGACTTTGTCATCAAGTGCTCGTTTGTCGAGCTCTACAACGAGGAGTTGGCGGACTTGTTTGCCGCGGAGGACTGTGCGGGCCGCAAGTTGCGCATTTTCGACGCCAAGGCCGCGGGGCGGTCGCTGATCAACATCCAGAACCTCGAGGAGATTGTGCTCCAGGACGCGGCCCACGGCATGCAGCTTCTCCAGTACGGGGTGAACAAGCGCCGCGTGGCCGCCACGAAGTTGAACGACGTGTCGAGCCGCTCGCACACGATTTTCACGCTCAATCTCTTCAAGCAGAACCTGCACGACAGCCTGGAGTTCCGGGTGTCGAAATTCAACCTCGTGGACTTGGCGGGGTCCGAGAACATCCTGCGCTCGGGGGCCACGAACCAGCGGGCCCGCGAGGCGGGCTCCATCAACCAGAGCTTGCTCACGTTGGGCCGGGTGATCAACGGCTTGGTGGACGGCGACGCGCACATTCCGTACCGCGAGTCCAAGTTGACGCGGTTGCTCCAGGACTCGCTAGGCGGCAAAACAAAGACGGTGCTCGTTGCGAACGTGTCGCCGGCGAAGGTGAACCGCGAGGAGACGGTGTCGACGCTCGAGTACGCCAGCAAGGCCAAGAGCATCCAGAACAAGCCGCAGGTGGGGCGCATTGTGATGAAAAACGTGATGGTGAAGGACTTGGGGGCGGAATTGGCGCGGACAAAGGCGGATCTCCGGGCGGCACGCGCAAAGAACGGGATATACCTCGACGAGCGCAACTTCGAGGGCATGCAGAACGACCTCGAGAGCCTCCGCACGGACCGCCAGGAGCTCTTGGTGAAGCTCGACAGCGCGGCCAAGCAGGCGGCCAAGCAGGTGCAGGAAAAGGACGCGCTCCTTGCGGTGCGCGACGCAAAGATCGCCGCGTTGGGCGAGGTTGTTGCCCAGTTGCAGGCGAAGATCAGCAGGCAGAGCGAGGGCCAGCAGAGCCTCCTTGCGCACTCGATGAAGTTCAAAAACGTCATTGGCATCATGGACGAGAACCTCCGCAGCCTCCACAGCCGGCAGGCGGGCTTGAAGAGCGAGATCCGCGCGGCGGTGGACGCAAACTGCGCGGCGGTGGGCCGCATTCTCGCGCAGTACGTGCAGGAGGCGCAGCCGGGGGCCTCGTCGCAGGCGGCCGCGCAGTTGGCGGAGCAGTTTGCGCGGTTGCAGCGCAGCATCGACGAGATACAGCTGCAGGGGCTCGGGGCGCTTGGCGAGCAGCTCCAGCGGCTCCGGGAGTGCGTAGAGAACAGCACCGCGGGCGCCGCAGTGGACCAGGTGCTCCGGGACTTGGACAGCATGAACAGCAGCTTCAACAGCCGGCTTTTGGACGCCTCCGCGGGCCATTTCAACGCCCAGGACTACGGCGCGCGGCTTGCGGGGGTCGTCGAGGCCGTGGTGGGCGACACGCGCGCGCAGTTGATGGGCGAGCTTGCGCAGCTCGTCGAGAGCAGCAGCAGGCGGCAGATGGAGGCGTTGGGCCGGAAAATCGCCGCGGAAACCGCGCAGATGTTGCTGCAGGACCGCGAGGGCATGGTGCGCGAGAAACAGAAGTTCGACACGTTGAACCGCGTCAGTTTGGCCGGGGCCAGCACGAAAATAAGGGCGGAAACACAGCAGATGGCCGCGGCGGTCGGCGACTTGGACCTGCTTTTGGCGCAGGCCAGCAAGGACGGGGCGCACCGGGCCCAGGAGGTGCGCGGAATCAGCGCGGAAATCGAGCAGAACGCCCTCCAGGCGGTCGCCGGCGCGGCCCAGGACGCCAGAGCGCGCTCCGTGGCCGACTGCCGCGCGTTGCAGGCCTTGAACGACCAGCTCAGGGAAAAAGTCGCCCAGATGCTCGCCAGCGGGCCCGAGGACGCCAAACGCGACGTGGACCAGCTCCTTGTCGAAATCGACCGCCAGGAGCTGCAGATCAGCCAGGCAATGCTTGCAACGGGCAAAACGCCGCAGCCAGAGCACGTCAAGCGCCAGGGCGACCCGGCGGTGCTTGCAAACGACATAGAGAACGAAATCAGCCGGTCGCCGTCAAAACGCATCATCAGGGCCCTCAAAAACCGGTCGCTCACGGTGGAAAACCTCACGCTGGAGGCGCCAGCCACGCAGAAACGCGAGACGTTGCCCGTGCTCACGAGCAGCTCCAAGACATCGCTCCAGCCGCCTGGAATGCGGTTGAAACGCACTAGTCCCGACTCGACGCGGTACATGGCTAATAATAGCCGGAGGACCGCCAGGAAAATCAGAAAGCCTAATTTGCGCGTGCCCCTCAAGAGGGACGCGCTACGGTAGATTGTGTATTATAATATAATGTCAGACACTTGTATCCATGATCGTTGCGTAGCGGCCTAGCAGGCAGGAGGAAAAATAGTGGGATTTTCGTGCTGGTTAGACGACGCACGCCGCTGCAGCCAGACGCACGCGAAAAAATGCGTCGAAAAATCCGCCCAACATGGGCTTGACACTAGACGGCAGTGCCATGGAATCGGCCTCGCTAATTGCATGTATGCACCGTCAGCTGCACAAGTGAGGGCACATATGGCGGATATAAAATAGCGGCGGTTTCTCAGGTATTGGGATTGTTGATGCATTCTTGTAGTTTCCTCTGTACTCAACCACAACAGTTACACATCACTGCTTAATTACTTTTTCCACCAAACTCTACACACAATACATCGCAATAAAATGTTTGGAAGATTCGCATCGAAAATGAGAGCCTTGAGATTGAAGTCCGTGAGACCAAGACACTGGACCGTTGTGCTTCTCATTGTCTTCATCGTGATATTCTCTCTTTTGGTCGCCTCCGCCACAAGCAAACAGGCCAGAGTCTTCTACTTGATCGAAATGAAGTTCAACAGCGGAGACTCCACCACCGGGGTGTACTACGCCGACGCCTTGACCGAATTGAAGGTTGACGTGGGCTATTTCGCCAGTTGCATACAGACAAACTACTTGAACAACGTCAACGACTGGGCCTGCGGCTCCAACGAAACCAGCTTGTTGTTGACCGACTCCAACTTCCAGACCTCCTCCAGTGCCAACGTCGACTTGTTGAACTACTTCATCGGCACTGCCCATCAGTTCAGAACCTTGTGTTTGACTCCATACGTGGTGATCGCCTCCATTGCCACCAGTTTTGTCACCTTGGTTTTGTTCATGTTTGCCTCTCCAAAGAGAAGCAGTGGTCTCTACAAACTCGCCACCGTTATCTGTTTTCTTGGGTTTGCCATAACCTTGGTTGCTGCCATCTGGCAAGAAACCAATATCATCACTGCAACCCAGTTGTTGAAAAACATGGTTGACAGCTACTACGGACTCACCATCACATACAATGTTGTTGCCAGAGTGTTTGCCTGGCTCGGAGTGGCCCTCATGTTAGTGGCCACCGGACTGTTGGCCTTCATGACCTTTTTGGGGGCCATGCTTGAAGGCATAGCCGACGCTGCTTTTGAAGATGATGTCAAAGTCTAACTCATAATCTACATTCATAATCAAAATTTCATCTCATCAACCTTAGGGTATTTCTTGTTACATTATCTGTCGCTTTTCAGAATTCTAAGATATTATATCTTTCTTGCATTTCTCACATTTCCAAAATATTAAATCTCATTTGCATTTCTCACATTTCCAAAATATTAAATCTCATTTGCATTTCTCGTTTATTAGCATTCTTGAATACATAATAATTTCTGTATTTTTACACTTTGTATCTGCTGTAGAGTATCATCAGTATTAGATAGCTGTTTATACATTTATGATAGTGGCTGCTACGAATAGCTGCTCATTTGTCGTCACACTTCTCGTTTATACACTCTTGGATGTGGTTCGTCCGCAGCACCTCCAGTTTCATGTTTGAGAATGCTACCAGTATAAGATTTGCTTTCTCTTTTTACTATATCATGCGCTCAAATACAGCCTCTTTCTGCTAATTCTAAGTCGTAGTATATCTCTGCACCTCATTTGTCCTACGGTAAGCACAGCTCTTATTGTGCCCCCATTTTGACATGAACTACTCGTATTCTACACCCCACCTATTGTTCGCTTTGACCATAAAAATATCTTCTTTGAGGCCTCCCGCAGATGCAGGCTCATGCAAATATTACACTGCAGACTTACGGAAATACAGGTACAGACCCTTGTGGTTAATGAGACCGCATAGTTAGGAGCCGAATCCATTTCAAATGAGTGTGAAATAAAAACAAAAAGCAACCAGCAATTCTCTGTTCTTGATCTACAAATAGCAATCAATAATCACACAGTTGACTGCGATCTGCATAGATCAGCCAGCCGACTACTTCAAATTTTAGCAGTTCTTTCGTAGCATTGTATTAGTGCCGATACCTTGATGTGCCGATTTTTTGTTTTCGACCCATATGCCAACCAATCGGTCGCGAAAACACAGCAATTTTTTTCTTGAAATAGTTTTATCTATAATTTTGAGTTTTTCGCGTGGCCGAGAAATCTGAAGATGCACAGTGCTGCCATTTATTATTGATTTAGGCCTCGTCTAATGAAACCTTGGATTGCCAATATAGTAATCGAGCTGTAAGGAGAATCAGCTTACCAATGTTAATAGCGAAAAGAGGAGCTACAAAGACAGTAAGACCTTTTGTGTGCCGAGACTAACGGAAAACACCGGTGAGTTTGCCCAGCAAAAGAATGTGAATTATTGCAGGTTGGCACGGTATGCTGCTAATGAGTACCACAACTGATTTAACTCGCTGAGTCTATTCGACTCTCCTCTCTTTCCATAAATTATGTCTAAGAATGCCGAAACAATCCAGTGGGAGTGAGCTAGTGTAAGAGTATTTTTTAAAAAAGAGACGTCCCGCAAGCTGGCCCGTAAGCTTTGCCAACCTATATATATCATATTGTGCATATCCGTCCAAATCAGAATACTTTATGTGAAAAAGCTCACTTTTGTATATACCCACCCAGACCAAATCATAATACAGCGAGCCTACCGCGTTCACCGCCTCTCGCCTTCATTCCTATCAACGCACACAGACATATCTTCTTGATACCCAAACAACTAACTCGCATCGCCACCTGTTAAAATGATGAACTATTTGCCCTTCAGAAACGTGAGATTTCTACAGTATAGGTATCTTGAGGAGCGCGAGAAACAGATCAAGCATTTCTCAATGTTTTTCTTGGTCTGTTACATAGTGTTTGGGATATGTATAGTCTGTGGGTGCACATCACCCGCGGGGAAAGGAATCTACATCTCACAAATAAGTTACGAAGCCACCAATGCCACCAATGGGGAGGGTGTGAGGCAACTCACGGCCAATATCGGATTCTTCAGCTCCTGTTTACAAATGACCACATCACTGTCAACCTCCAAGTTTGCCTGCTCATCTAACGAGGCCGAGATTTTATTGGCAGATCTGAAACATTTCGACCAATCGATTGACTCCAACGTGGACTTATACAACTTCTTCTACGGAACGGGCAGAAAATTCAGAACACAGTGTATGGATCCATATGCGATGATTATATCCGTAGGGCTTTCATTTGCATGTATCTGCTTTTTTGCCTTCACATCGGTTGAAACCGCCCAATATCTTTACAGACACGCTGCTTTCTTTGCCTATATCAGTTTCATACTTGCCTTGGTGACGGCGGTGTGGATCGAGACCAATACCACCACAGCTAATACGATTTTAAACCGTATGGCTGACACATACTTTACTGTCAATGCCAACAGAGGGTATGTTGATCGAGGACTCGCTTGGACTGGCGTGGTGCTTCAATTTTGCACCTCTGTAGTGTTAGCGATTCTCGGAGTGGTGGGTTCTAGTGAGATCGAAGCCAAAGATGAAATGGCCGAACACGGCATGTGACTTCTTGATTCTCTTTCCATAATATATATACATACCTTTACACTAAATTACTACTTTGCTTTCTTGCTTTTTTTTATCATATAATAGATTTATGACTTCTGCTTTTACTACTGGTGATTTTGACGTACCTTAGACAGGAAGAATCTTCGGGATCATGGAAACATTGAATGCCAAGAGTGTGAATTCTTTGGCTGCATTTCAGGGGATCAAGGAGGTCCGTGAGCGGTCATCAACTTTGATCCCGCTATACCCCCATTGTAGAGGTTATGACTACTTTAACGGAAAGGACCGTGTGCGATACCATTATATGCATACATTATTGAAGCAGTACGAAAGGAGAGTACCTCGGTAAGTCCAGTGAAAGACTCTGATTACTCCGTTAATTAAAGTCAGTTCCATCCCTTAATGCAGAGGATAAGGTCACTAGTATTCACAGAAGCTCCGAGAAATTTTCACCAATATGCCGTAAATGTTGTACTCAGATACGTATTGTCATCCGCTGCAAAATACGAACACCAGGCGATTATGGCCCGAAACTTGATCTAAAGCTTTTGATAACGGATGTGCCAAAATGCCTATCCTTAATCCAAGAAAAGAGTTTCTGTGGTAAAAAGTACTACAGTGTGAATGTATACGGAGATCAACAATTTTCAGTGTATGATTGGCTTCTTCTTCTATCGGGTTGGCAATATCGATACATTCCCAAAGAAAAGATTTACAGTACATGTACAATCCCGAGTATGACTTTGATTCTTTTGTACGTAACTAAGTAACAATAATCATCCCCTACTGCACTCTCATACCACAATTACTACCTTCTGAGACCATCTGTTATGATAATAAAATGCCTACCCATCCGTGTGTATCTAACAATAACCATGTAAATTTGAATTTCAAACAATCAGCATTATTGACTGATCCCTTATTAACAACATCCCTAATAACTCAGACATTAAAAAACTCAAAGACTCCCCTACACTGCTATTAATAATGCCCAGACAAACTAGACGGGGACGAATTTTTCTCAAACAGATGGGCTGGCAAATCCAGATTTATGGGTCAGAGGTATACTATGGGTCATTTTCTTTAACGGCAGATCCTGTTTTTCCTCCCATTCAGGCCCCGGTCCCGTGAGACATGCACTAAATTTGTTATATTGGTAAACACAAGTAAACGGGCCAGTATTCGCAACAGCCATTCGTGGCTGGACATATTGTAATGACATCTTTTATATATATATGGATATATGACAACGTACACTGTATATACAAAAAATAACAAAATTAACTGATCTGGGATCATTTCCTTTAGGCTTTTTTCATCTATATACACAAAGTTTACCTCCAATCCAAACCAGATCAGATCAGATCAATTCAAAGGTTCCTATATTACCACTACTACCACTACTACTACTACTACTACTACCACTACTACTACCACTCTGAAAGCAGATCAGAAAAAGAACCAGCCAATACTTAACAATAATCAACAATGATTTTTGGAAGATCTGGAGCATTTTATCCCTCAAGTAAGCTAAAGCCTAAGCATCTTGCCGTGGTCTTGCTAATGATATACATTATTCTCGAATGTATAGTGTTAGCATGTTGCACAACCCCAACAGTGAGCGACTACTACTTGACGCAAGCAGTATACACTATCACAACAAGCAGCACACAAGCATCCACAATAGGCCAATTGCGCGTGAGAATGGGTTACTTTGCCTCATGTGTAAAGTCATTGAACATGGATGGAGTCACCAGTGGTGACTGGCAATGTGGAGACAATGTTCTCCGGCTTTTATATTCAAACTCACAATTCAATGCCAGTGACCTGATTGATGTCGGGTTATATAATCTCGTGGGAGATACCGCATCGCTTATCAGAGACAACTGTTTGACACCATACATCTTGCTTCTCAGTGTGATTGCTGCCTTCTTGTTGGTGGTTTGTATGGCCTTCGTCTCACCATTTTCCTACGCAACTGCCTACAAGGCTTTGTTCTTGGTGAGCTATATTGGATTGGCACTTTCCATTGTTGCTGCAGTGTGGCAGGAGACCAATATCCGAACATTGAACTTACTATTGAGTTCAACGGTCAACGACTACTATAAGGTGACCACCGACTACAACAACTACACAAAAAGTGCTATCTGGGTTGGAGTGGGGATCCAAATTGTGATCTCAGCCACGTGTCTTGTGATGTCATTCCAGACAAGGTTCTCAAATAGATTCAGAGGATGGTGGGACTTGAGATCAGACTATTAAGAGGAAGGGTATGTACGATTGGGCATTTAATATACTATACTATGAAACAATGAGTTATAAGTAGGTTGTAGAGTGGTGTCATGATGCGGCAGCACAAAATGGCACGGTACAGAGTGTAGTAGAGAAATGATAGATTACATGTATTTCATTCTAGCATTCTAAACTACTATTTAAAGTTTATCTCACGTTTGTGACGATATATACGAGAATCAAAGGTAGAAAAGCTGCACTGCATAAAAATATATCGGGGGTTTATTTGCTCCCCATGTGTAATGCTGATGTTCTTCAATATTGGAACAAGGGTTCCACGATCGATTTTCATCGAGGAAACCTAGTATCCAGAGGTGTATTATCCCGTATAATTGCCTCTACTCCAGCATTTGAAGAAATGATATCTTGGAACTTCGTTAGGACGGCACGTTGATACCTCACTATTGTAGCACGATTACCTTTCAATTCTAAGTTTTGATGTTGTCACGAAGAAATAGCACTATGGTGTTTCAATGCTATAGGACTAATACTACCACACTGTAGTACGAGGATATCTCAACAAAACAGTACTTTAGTATCATGAATACTTGCGGCTTTTCAAATGAGGTACCGCGAAATTACTAAACGACACTGCCACGATGAAGACACCAGTGTTCGTATATCATCCTTCTATATTACAGCATCACGAAAGTACACACAACTCCAAATTATCAGTATCATTATTCATTGACACAAAGCTCCAAGCTACATTAGTCACTCATTCACTGAACACAATCACTGTGACGACATGCGACTACAATCGCCAATGGAAGCCTCCTAAAGCATTTATTGTGATGGCTGGGTATATCTAGACATAAAAGAGCGTGGATGAATAATTTAATCAAGGAATGAATAATTGTGGGTCGTAAGCAAAAGCTGGTGGAAGTTGTAGGACATAAAACATTAATAAGCAATGACAAAAATCGGAACAAGAAAAGCCTTCGTTATATGAAAGGATTATCGGATATCGATGGAGCTCGCGACAGGCTCACCTCCTTCTCCTTTTCTTTATCCACGTTGTCAGTATCTTGAGATTCTAGACTGGCATCGCAATCCGCTGCTAGGAGCGCACAATTGTTATCAAGAAAGTCCTGGTACGAATTGTGGGAACGAATAATAAGTTTGCTGTTTTTTACGGCATCGGAAGTACAAGAGGTGCCACTATAGACCTTGAACCAGCAGATAGCCACTGCCGACAAGGTAACAAACACGAGCCCAAGGATAATGGCAATTGTGAGGATTACCAATGTGTCTGTGACGTCTCGTTTACTGATTCCCGAGGCATCAGAGTCATCCTGCACCGAGTAGTAGTTGATTAAGGTCTTGTTGACAAGAAGGTCTATTGGATTTTCGCGGGGGATGTACGAGGTGATTATGGAAGGCATTGTATGGGCTGCTGGTGCTGTGGTGGGATGGGAACAAGTGCAAACACAGAAGGGAAGATGGTACACTACAACGAAAAAAGGTGGATAATTGGGAGTTTATATTGTCTGCGAGACTAAATCAATTAGTCTCTTTGCTCTACACCATAAAAAATTACATCGACCTCAAACGTTAAACCCAAGGAAGAAAAGAAAAAAAAACGAGCAGAAATTTTCTCCTAACAAAAATGCAAGTGCAGTTTCGGATATAATGGAACTTTGAAACCAAAGAAAAAACTAGAGAGCTGTATATAGTTGGAGCTATAGCTATAGCTGTATGGCTATAGCTTTTAGAAGCTAGCAGGCAGGGTCTGTTCCGGAGTTTTTACTGATAGACCCAACGCACATTGATAAACGATGATATTCCATATAAAGGCGCGATTTAGGAGAAAACCACTAATTCCGGAACTAAAGGGTAGGATGATTACAAATTATGTCACTTTGAGATTTGCAAGCCTTGAGTTTTCTGTAGGCAGCTGAGTGGGATTGGGTTATAGCGCAAATTTACATTAAAAGCTGATAGCCCAATTGAGTCTAATTAATCCGTTGATTATCTCTTGATGGTAGAAGGCTATCTAGTAGCATATAGATATGGACGGTTTCAACACCAGCTTGTCGTTCCCTCATTAGCTCAAAAAAGTGAAAAGAAAAAAAAAATAAAGGCCCAGATTTCTGGGTGATGTAGTTCCGACAAACGAAAAGCGATGGTTGGCTAACAATCCATCAAGGTTGGCCTAAGAAAGTGAAATTTTGTTTTTCAAAGGATAAAAGTGACCATTTTGAGTGATTTAATTTTTTCACTTGCGATGGATATTATGGATGGATAAAAAGAGCTCCTATAGACTTGAACTGTAACTAATTTGTGTGTATTTTATTTTATATAGGAATGGTATTTTTTATAGTATGAGAGGTGATTACAAGGTTTTGTGAAGAGAGTGTCTTGCTATGTGGAGTTGAATAGCTTACTTGTTTTACATGTAGGCTGTCATTTGATGAAGATTCTGTTTTCGGAGTGTTGGAACTCGTATAGTGAAGATCCGATTCAGCGTGTGGCTAGCACGGAACAAACATTAATTTCCAGAAAAAGGGTGGAGAGGAGCCGGGATTTTAGCTTGCTTTTATTCCAGAGTGTACTGTGGTGGATAGAAATATTATATCCGACACAGTGGGCTGGTTAGTCATGCGCAAAGGGGTTGCGTTGATAGTGAGTTTGAATGGATATTTTAGTTTTGTTGTTGCAGGAACACCTTCTCGAAACCTGTTTGTTAGACAACATAGTTGAGCTTTATTTGTGGTTGATTGATGTTAAAAAGTGGAAACTTGATTGGGTCAGTAACGAGCCTTGGCAATTGATGTGATTTGGCCGTTATCATTAATGGATGAGAGGGCCCCCTAATTGTGGGAATTTGGAGAATCATGAAGGTGCATTTTATGTAGATCGTACAGTAGGGTATTAGATGAGTAGATTTATATCATAGTTGAAGCATGCTGTGTATGAGTGATGGTACTGGATGCGAATAAATATAGAGTGAAATTGCTGCTGAATATTTGATTTGGATGATGGAATATGCATCCGAGAAATGATTGTAATGTATATCTAGAGGAGGGTAAGCAAGCACTTTTAATGAGTGGGGGTCGATGAGGACACTGAATGTATGATAAGTAAGAATCCTTGAATTGGCGATAGCACATCTATTCCAATTGAATGACTAATTACTACAAACATATACGAGTCTCGGCGAGTGAACATCAGAATAAGTGATGCCAGATATGCATCAAAAGTGCCCTTGTAGACTGCATATGACTTTTATTTAACCGTCAATGTCAGCTATCAATGGATTTCAAACTCCTGGATAATCCTGAAGTGTGCTTATTGTTGCCTTGAGGCTTTTCGACAAAGGGGTAGAACCAAAGAAACAACACAAGAGTGTGGCGTTTGAGGCGCACTCCGATGTATGCTGAAAAAGGATCCTAAACTGATATTTCAAGTATGACATCAGAGTCAGTTTGAATGAGGAGTTCGATGTCAATTTGCAGCACAAATATTTTTGAAAATATCTTAATAAACACCTGGCAAGCGTAAGTCCATCCACGTATTGAATAAGTACAGTACAAGCTAATATATAAGCTGGAGCTCTTGATCTAGCCCCTTGACAAAAGTCAGCTAGTAATTAATATCTGCCCAAAAACCTTTTAAATCATGTGGGATATCACATCCCTTGATTCTTGTTACCAAAACCGAGCGGCGTGTTGACTAATTAGCACCTAATTAAACGCATTCGTCCATACATAATTTACGCACACCATTAACGCCTCATAGAGTTATCATAACCACACTTGAGTCTCAATTTCATCTTCCTCTGGCAATCCTCCCATGACACATCCATCACATGCTGCTGCTTAAGCTTGCATGGATCTACATCCGTGCATACGTCAACACTGACAAAACTCTTTACACCTCCCACACCACACCCCTTTCTTCTCACATCTTCAGCATCACCATCCTGTATGACTACAAGAGCCCTACAATGCCATCACCTCCACAGATCCGTTCCACCATCCGCAACAACTGCACCACCACTCTAGGTCACCTAAATGTGCCCACAGAAGCCTTGCCAAGCAATATCCCCCGGAGTCGGAGCTACACGTTCTAGAACCCGGTTCTAAAAAAAGAAGTGCTTTTTTCTCGGGGAGTCTGTTTATTAATACTTAATAATTATGTAAATAGAAGCAACCAAACACTAAATAGAGGGCAGCCTACAGGGCTGCGCTTTGTTGTATGGGAGCAATTATCGCTTTTGCTGCTTTACTTTACCCTATAGGGCATATATGCGGTGATCCCACTGTTAGATTTCAGTGGCTACACAGAACGAGCCACTTACGTCCATTAACCGTTGTTTGAAGCGCTCACCCTCTCTCCCTTTGTGTCATTTTCAGCACCACATTGCCGTTGCAAGAGCTTTTTGGGTTTCCGGTGTGATATTTCACGATTTTCTTGCCGCGCTGTTTGTATTTTGCTGTTTGTAGTGCAGCTGGGGTCTGGAGGGCAAAGTTGCGCTCTACTTTGTTTGTCTTGCTCCAAGGTTTGTGTGTCAACCAACCCAAAAAATAAATCTCCTTCCTCGACTGATTCGTACTTTTTTATTTTTCCACAACAAAAGATTTTCACTTCTAAATAAACCTCTTTCGCTGACAGATTGCCATCACCATCAACATCTTCATCATCAGCAGTGCAGTTCCAAAGCCGCGCTTATAATTGATTCCAAAGACTTTTTGTTTGTTGTATTCACTTTCTGACAAATTCTGACTTCGCCGTGCTTTTTGCTTTGTTATACTGGTAGAATTAGACCTTTCCCTCTTGTTTGCTACTTCTTTAGATGTGGTTTTCTTCATACTGAGAGCCTCATACTTCACTTGTGTCTCGTACATCTGGTTTCTCTTCATTCTGTTTGTTGTTCTGCTTATTGCTAATCGTTATTTGTGTTTCCATCCTCGTTTAGTCTGTCTTTGCTTTTCATTTGTTTGATTTCTGTGCCTCGTTGGCTTACTGTTTGTATTATTTGTCCTGCCTTCTTTCTCACTCAAAATGGATTCTTCTGAAATAAGCCGCAATCTCAGCAACAGTCCCGCTGCTCTGACTGGTGCTGGCGATGGCAACGGCAGAGAAACTCACTCGCTGCTTGGAAGCATACTTCCTACGGCTGATTATGGCCACAATTTGGGCCTGACAGCAAATGATTATGGCCGCAGTCAAAACATGGGCGTGACCACCGATGTTGCGCATTTGCTGAACAATTTCAGCAGCCAAAACATCGGCCCGGCCTTAGCCAATCTCAGCAATCAAAACATTGATCTCAGCAATCAACATGTCCCTCAATCCTCAGACGATCTCAGCCACCAAAGTGTCGTTTCCACTCTTGCTAATCTAGATATTGATTCGGCCTCGCATCAATACATTCCACCTGCCTCCCACCAAAGTATAGTCCCTGTTATCACTAACAGCCAGCCTGAAAATTTCATCAATACGTTTCCAATTCCTAACCCTCCAGACGCAACGGCAGCCACGTCCAACACTCTGCCCCCAAAAACCCTTTGGATGGGCGATATTGATCCTCACTCAGACGAAGAATCTATCGCAAATGTTTGGAGCTCTATAGGAAAGCACGTGATGGTCAAGCTTATCAAAGCGAAAAAAGGCACCCCCGCTGCAACCTTGAATACTGGGCATGCAGGATACTGCTTTGTGGAGTTTGATACGTACGAGGATGCGAAAAACGCTCTTTCCTTAAACGGAACAAAAATCCCCAATTCCAACAACCGCACTTTTCGCCTCAATTGGGCCAGTTCTGCCACCCTCCAAGCGCCTATCCCACAGTCCCCTGAATATTCTCTTTTTGTGGGGGACTTGGCGCCTTCCACTACAGAGGCCCATTTGCTTGCGTTGTTCCAGAACCACTTTCAGACTGTCAAAACGGTGCGTGTCATGACGGACCCCACTACAGGGGCGTCGCGCTGTTTTGGGTTTGTGCGTTTTAGCGACGAAAACGAGCGCAGGGAGGCTCTCAGCAAAATGCAGGGGGTCTGGTGTGCAGGGAGACCCCTCCGGGTGGCGTTGGCCTCCGCCCGAAACTCTAATGTGTCCAACATCAACGCAGCGGCCCAGGCTGCCCAGGCGGCGGCAAACGCCGGGTTTATTCCCCGCACCCCCTCGAGCGCGTTAGGGGGTGCGTTGGGGGGTGTGAATAACGACAATGACTTTCCATTGTACGGTGGGTATGCAGGCGCGTCCAAGCCGGTATTTCCGCTATCTCCACCAATGGGCGACGTCGGCGCTTCGCAGCCACCGCTCCCCTATGCAGACCCAAACAACACCACGGTTTTCGTGGGCGGCTTGGCGTCCGATGTGCCTGAATCGACGCTTTCGGCGCTATTCCAACCGTTCGGCCCCATTGTCCACGTGAAAATCCCCCCTGGCAAAAGCTGTGGGTTTGTGAAATTCCGGGACCGCGAGGACGCCAAGGCGGCCATCACGGGACTCCAGGGCTTCTCTATAGGCGGCAGCAGAGTCAGATTGAGTTGGGGACGGTCCCAAAACCAATTCCGGGCGGCCCAGGCAGCCCAAGCGGCAGCTTCCGGCCCAGGCGTTATTTCCGATGGGACGCTTCTCTTCGGTAGTGGGGGAGCGACAAATGGGCCGCTTTTGGGCGCTTCTGCCTCGTCGGCCTACCCTAGCAACCTTGGCGGCTCGGACCCCAATTTTACTAACGGCACTACGCTCACACCGGGTGGCGCAAACAGCGAATTGTTCAGCTATTCGGCGGCTGTTAATGCTGCAACAGTGGCAATGAATGCTGCCGCTAGCAACCTAGCAGGGTATCCTCCAGCCGGCTACCCGGGTGGCAATCCGGCGGCCGGCAGTAGTGGATTCAGCAATATTCCAAATGCAGGTAATGACCCCGACAACAGGCTTAGTGGTGGTGACCGTAGTGCTGGGATTGGTAATTACCCTGATTTGGGTTCTTTGGGGCCGCTAGGAGCAAATAAGAACCTCAGTGCGGGTGTAAGCAGCAGTTCTAGCGGTTTCGGGTCATTGAGCCAGTATTATGAGCCTCCAATGGGACAGATCGTGGGCCAGCCTTTGGGACAGGCGGGCCAATCTTTGGGACAGTCATTGGGACAATTTTTGGGACAGTCGTCGGGTCAGACTGGATTGATGGGAGGGTATTATTCTTATAATGCTGACATGGGCAACGATTTGAATGACCAAGGGGAGGAGGATAAGAAGAGTGAGTGATGTTTTTAAAAGTACAATAAGAAGTAAAAAGAAAAATAATTGGTGGCTTTTGTTAGGCCGTGTTTAAAGGATAATGAGGATTGTTGTTTTAGTTGATTAGTTTCAGTTATGTTTGTTAAATTTGTTGATATTGTTCGTTTCTTGGTTGTATTTCCTGAATAAATATTTCGAGCCAAAAAGAGTTGCTAAGAGCGTAAAGCAGGCAGTAGAGATTGAGGTGGAAAGGAGGGAAATTCTGAGAAGTGACATGTCACAAGTAGAAGATAAAGATATGTTTTTTTGGTGGGGGTAGCTCTGTCTAATGCAACAAAGAGACACATGATTATGGCATGATTCAAACTGATACAGAGTGCTGACAATCGTCTTATTTGTCTTGATGCATGTTGCAGATATAAAGGACGAAAATCAATAATCATAGTTCAATGTACAATCAAATAGCAGCGGCGCATGTTGGTGATACATGCCAAGATGCCTACCAAGTAGGAATTCGATTAATGGAACGACGCTCATCCAGTACTCCAACTCCAGGTGGAGTTTACTAGTATGATGAACATGTTGCCCTTTAGCATCCACGGTCTTGGCACCTTTTATTTACCCTCCCCACCCCCACTATCACCAACGCTCGCAACCGCTGAAAATTCAAATCAAAGATATTCCAAAAAATAATCCTGTAAATAAAAAATTCTCTGCTTCACTCATCAACTAACCCAGTCAACACACTCCATTAGTACACTACTCCACCCAGTCAAGGCCCAATTGATCCAAAACAGGCCAATCGAACTATCAGAGGCCCAACCTATCAACACATTCACTTTTCTTCCCCGAATATAGGCCTTATTCATCACAAAACCTCAATAATGCCCCTGCTTCATTGGGACACACTATTGTTCGCCAGGCTCTACGATGCCGTCAAGAACGCCCAGGACGCCCAATCTCCTCCCTCAGAAGACGAAACTAACGAGTATGAGTGCCTTCTTACCTTTCTAAAAGACGATTTAGCCCAGATGCTTGTTGTTGAGGGTGAAAATGTCCAGGTACGCAACGAGCTTCAGTCTAAGAAGACCATCGAGGTGGCTCAATTCCTCGAGGATTCGCCTACGCAATACAAACTTAACGAGGACTTTGTTTCCATGACAATCGACCTTGCTAGTGACTTAAAAATCAACGAAAACATTGCAGCACAGGTATTGGTGCATGCGTCTGCTTTCAAGGAACAAAACCATCTCGCAACCGGTCTTTTGGACTCAGCACGCATTGCCTTCTACAAAAGGCAAGAATTAGTGCTATATTTGGTTAACTATTACGTCAATATGGGCAGTGAACGCGAGCGAGAGCTTCTTTTTGGCTCCGGGGACGATTTGAGCCAGTGGGTAACCCGGACGATCGACTCGTTCAAGCAGGTCAATGCAGAGCTCAGCAGCATCCACGAGGGCATACGCGAGACGAAAATCTTGCTCCCGCAGCAATTGGACCTGGTGGAGTTCAAAACACGGGTAAGTTTCCGTCGTAATTGTGCATTCCGCAACTACCAGCTTCTAGCCCAGATATTTTTCGGTCTTGGCACCCGCAGGGCCCCATTTATGGACAATAAGGTTTTCCTTGCAGCCCTTACGTTCGCCTCGGACAACTACACGCCCAGCGACTACTTTGTGTTGTTTTTGCTTCCCGGACTTTTCGCCTATGTCCATAGCGTGACCCAGGACCCTCTGAGCCAGTCCCGGGTGCTTGAGCTTTTCCGCAATTTTGGAAACAGCCTCAAAGACAAAAATATCGAGCTTTTGCTTGTTAAGAGCCCTGTACGGTGCACAGTAATGCTTGTATTTTTCTGCTTCATGTCCAGCTGGCTCCAGGGCGACTGGTTCTCTACTGACGAGCAGCAGACGAATTTTGACCGCTATTTCAGCGAGATCCAGATCGCTGCACTCAAATTGATCAAAACGGGGGCGCTTGAGCAGCTCATGGTTTTCTGCATGGAAGTCGCCAACGGGGGGTACGGGTTTGCGGGGAACACCCGTGCATGCGACGAATTCTACGACATGCACCTCCTCCTCCAGAAACACGTGCCCAAGCTTGTGCCGGCACGTGTTCTCGATGTCGACGAGGCGAGAACGAAGCAGTTGCAGGAGCTCATCAGCAACGCTCGTAACAGCACGCTTTTTCTCGAAGGGGCGGGGCTGTCTGTGGGGTACCCGAGCATCTACCTTGACGCAAACGTTAACTTGCGGATCGACAGCAACTTCAAGGTGATTTTCCAGACCCTCGTGGACAGTTTCCTCAAGACGTTCGCCAGCAATTTCCTGAACATCTTGATCCGGGTGTGCGACGCCGAGGAGGATTTTTACTTGACCCACGTGAAGTCTGCGTCTGCAGGAGCGGTTTCGCTTGACGAGTTGGCCGAAAACGCCGATCTCGAGCGATTCTACATGACAATGTACTACAACTGGCAGGGACGGGGAAATAGCATTTGGAACTCCCCTGGACCCCAGGAAAACAGATCCAATTCCGCGGCTGACACCACCTACTGCACCACCCTCGATGGCAGCGACGCGGTCTCCGAGGAGGACAACAGCTTGATGGAGTTCCTCGACTGGGGGTTGGGGAAGACGACAAACTCGCTCATCAAGGCGAGCTTTTTGTTTGTGTTGAGCGCGGTGGCGGAATGCAACGGTATGCAGGCATATGCACTCCTTGGCGACGCAGCAGGGGGCGTCATGCAGGTGCAGGACAAAAAGCACGTGATTTCAAAGGGGCCGCGCCCCGCCAACCGCTTGAGCTGGGGGTACATTGTGCGTGCCTTGCGCGGGTACAACACGGAGTTTTCCGGGAACTTCCGGCGGTTCCAGACGGCTGGTTCAGGGGCGGGAATGTCTGCCCTTGTTCTTTCGGGACAGGCCGGATTGTCCTCTGCCGCGGGCGACTTGAACCCGGACGATCTTGAGCTATCCGAGGAGGATATCATTGAGTTGTCGGCGTACCTCAAGCTTCTATACTCGTGCTGCATCGACAACGAGGAGGTAAAGACGCTTTTTTACCGCCGCAACGACTTTGAGCTTCTCGACGTGGTCTTTGAGTTGCTCAACAACCTCACGGACATCGCCTCGTTGAAGGTTGCGCTCAATCCGGCGCTTGCGGCGGCGATTTCCGCCGCCGGCTCTGCCGCGGGCGGGGCCCCGGCTCCCGGGGGTCCCGAGGTGCTCAGCTCGAGCATCCGCAGCGAGACTTTCCTCATTGGGTCGGTCTTGAAACTTCTCCGCGCGCTTGTCCCGACGGGCCGCAACCGCACTGCGGACGAGATCCGGAGAACGGTGTGGACCCGGCTCGATGAGTGGTTGTTCAAAAACAAGCTCGCGGCGGTTGTGAACCGCAACAACCGCGATCCGTCGTTCCGCAGCTTTTTCAACTGCATATTTATCGAGTACAACGACGTCCAGGGCTTCATGAGTCTTTTCGACGCCTTGCTCGGCGCCGGATCCGGATCCGGATCCGCGTTTTCCGGTGACGTCGAGTTTTATGCGGAAAACGACCCCAACACGAAAATCCGGCTTCCGTTCCCACCAGACTTGGGGCTGCCGTACCGCAAGGCCGGATTGTGGCCGTATTTCGACTATTTACTCAACGATGTGTTTGTGAGCCTCAGACCCGGGCCTTTGGAGCCTAAACGACGCAACGCCTTGCTTTCGCTTGTTCTCCGCATTCTCCTCAACGCGTATCGTTTTTTCAACCCAATGCTCTTGCTTTACTTCAAATGCGCCAATGTGGGCGACTTGGACGTTTTGCTTGAGGATGTGTCGTTCTCCCAGTACGTCCGGGAGAACCCTGCGACGATTGTGACGAACTATTTGTATGCCGAGGGCCCCCGGGCGATGCTTTTCGACTGTGTGTCGATAGGTGCGGACGAGATAGCCGACAAGTCGTTTTTCGACGCGGATGTGCAGATTCTTCAGGCCGGACTCCATATTTTGTACCGGCTTATGTGTTTTGAGCCCACATACAACAACGTGGTGGTTCCGGAGCTCAAGCGGGTGCGGAAAGACCCCAAATGCGGCTCGTTCTACCTTCCGCCGGAGGTCCGGGGCGGATCTGCCGGCGATTTCCTCCAGGCGGTGGCCACGCGGTATCCTGTGGTTGCCTACTTGGGCCTCTATGTAAACCTGAATTTTTTCTCTGTAGCGATGCTCAGCGTGAAGTT
Source organism: Saccharomycopsis sp. NRRL Y-5750 (assembly GCA_030564765.1). Classification (NCBI taxonomy): domain Eukaryota; kingdom Fungi; phylum Ascomycota; class Saccharomycetes; order Ascoideales; family Saccharomycopsidaceae; genus Saccharomycopsis; species Saccharomycopsis sp. NRRL Y-5750. The sequence goes on from JAKTZD010000117.1 coordinate 20,532, forward strand.
GTTAGCGCTCATTGGACGGTCTGCGCATTTTTCGCAGGCCGCGGTGTTTGCTGCGATTTTCCGGACGATCGACGAGTCGCAGCGGATCGTTTTGAGCTTTTGCGGACAGCTTGAGGCGGAAATCGGGTTCTCCCTCGAGGAGTTTGGCGACGAGGACGGCGCTTTTGCGGCCCAAAAGGCGTGCGAGTTGAAGCTCGCGATTCTCGAGTGTTTGCACGCGGTTTTGGACTCCGGAGCGCCGGTTACCATCGCGCACGTGTTGATGGGCGCCCCGCAGATGCTCCGGACGCTCGAGGGGGTGCTCCGGCGCACAGTGGGGGTGCGCCCCGAGGGGGTGCCGGGGTGCACCGGGGGTGCGGTCTGCAGGGGGTGCAGGGGGTGCAGGGGGGTGCGGATGGCCGGGTTGATCATGGGCCTTTTCTTGAAGAAAATGAAGGCCGAGGGGGTGGAATACCTCAGTGCGGACCTTCCGGACCTCATGGACTTTGCAATTGCCCACATTGGCTGGATTTCGCGCGAACAAACCCTTGCTGACGCCGGTGGCAATGCCGTCGCCACAATTGCCACCCTCCAGGCTACCAATAAAGTCCTCCAGATCCTCGCGTTTCATTTTGCGGCTACGTCCAGCAAAAAGTCGCTCATCAGCATCAACCGCGCCGTCGCGTTGCTCATGGACGACTCGCTTTCCAGCCCGAAAATCCTCCAGCTTTTAGACGTGATCCAGGCCAAGCCGCAGAGTCCGGATCCGGGGGAGCTACGCCGGTCGTTGAAGTTTCTTGCCGACCTCCAGTTGCTGCCCGTGGAGGAGCCCTCGAAAGACGCGCTCTGCGTCCTCGATTTCGTTGCCAACTTAAAGCTCAAGCTGTTGGCCCTCGGCCCGGAGCCGGCCCGCGCCGAGGCGCTAGCCGAAAAGTCACGTGTGCTTGGGTTTGTAGCCCTGCTGCTCGGGGCCCGCGAGACACGTGACTTGCAGTACCGCTGCGTGCATTCCTGGAGCCAGTTGGTGCAGATGCTCCTCCTGGACAGCAACATCCGCCCCGACCGCAAAATTGCGTTTGCGCTCCAGGTGTTCGACTTGGTGGTGCCGAAAATAAGCGACTTGTTCCGCCCCGAGCACGTGACTCTTGCACGTGAGCTCGTGTCGCTCTGCAGTGCGGTTTTCGAGACGTACATGGAGTGCGTGGCGGTGCAGGGGCCGGCGCCGCTTGCGTACGAGCGGATCTACCCGCTTTTCCAGACGTGCATTGCGGGGATCCTCCACAACAGCCTGGATGCGCGGCTCCGGGCGGACTTGTACGTGATGGCCACCGGCTTCCTCGGGCGCGCCGGAACGGACCGGTCCGTGGCCGGACGCATGTCACGTGACATTGGGCTTGCGCACGAAAAACTCCTTGACTGCGTGTCGGGAGACATTTTGCATGGGTTCGACGCAGGCCGGATTTCGGCGGTGGCGTTGCTCGAGGCGGTGGCAAAGGTCTCCAACCAGCACGCACACGGCAGCAATTTCGTTGTCGAGCATCTCCTGCACAAAAACTTTTTTGGCGGGGTGGTTCGGTCGCTCAAACGCGCCGACGAGTTGCTTGCCATGTCTTTGGGCAGCGCACGGCCGTTGTTTGTGTCGCTAGACACGCTTTTGTACGAATTGACTGCTTTTAAGGCGACGTTGTATCTTTTGATGCGTGTGGCGGAAACCAGAGCCGGTTCCAGCGTGCTTGTTCAGGCGGAAATCCTTCAGGTGATCAAACTGTTCCGGTTTCTCGATGCGGATCCGGACATAGGCCTCAATATTGTTTTGACGGAGGTAAACGGGACCCAGGTGGACGTGAACATTGCTTTGGACAATCCAGTGCGTCTAGGGGGCTCCGTGCATGGCGATTCGAAGGAAGCATCCACTACAGTGTCGCTTTTTGAGTTGTATGTGCCTATATACCAGTTGTTGACAGCTATAGTTGTCAGTATGGGCTCGACAAACAAGCAGATTATAGCCAAAGTGAAGGAGCTTTTGAAGCTGCAGAGCAGATTGGTTATTGGTGTTTTGAAAAGAAGAACACTTGCTGATACGATAGCTGCGAAGGAGATGGTCAGTAGTAACAAGTTTGAGGAGATTTATCAGAAGGGGGAGATCAGCGAGGTTGGGTTGAAGCAGTTGAGCGATATTTTGTTGTTGTTGAGTGTGTTGACTGATTTCAAGGGGGAGTGACCCTTTAGTATATATCTGAGATGGGTGTGGCTACATATAAGATTGACGTCAGTTTACAATAGACATGTTATGATTTTTTTTAATGTTGTATGTATCTTATGGGCAATTGGCTATGGCTATAGAGTTTGAATACATGTATTTTTGACATCACTTTATGGACATGTCATGATTTTTGTTTGATCATTGATGTAGCTTCTGGAGCAGTTGGTGTTGGCTATAGAGTTTAGATACATGTAAGATTGACGTCGAATTATAGACGAGTTAATAGCTAATTTTTGTTCAACTGATTGATGTATGTGTCTTATACAGATAGATTATTGAGAAACAGATGGGAAGAACGGTAAAGTGGGATCAATGAAGTGGGAAGATCAGTCGGACGCAGCTTGATGGCCAGTATTACAGTTGAACAAACACCATATAGATATCATGATATATTAATCTTTAATAGTACAACCAAAGCAGTGGTCAAAAATATCCCCATGTGGCCATCGACCCAAGCACTATATATGGCCACTCAATCACCAATGTTCTCTAAAACATTGTTCAAGGCTTTCAATTTCGTGGTCACCCCCCATGTTGGGTTCACACTCTTCATCAACGTATGAAGCTTCAAGTCTACGTTATTGATCAACTGCCGCCGCTCATAATCCTCTCCATCAACATCTAAATCTCCCTCCTGAGAAAGACTTTTAAGATGGTTCGATGCCTCTATAAATCTCAAATTAGCCAACTTTAACTGCGTGCTCTTTTGCCGGATCTTTGAGAGTTGAAACTCGCTTTTCTTGATAGCTTCCCGCGACTGAAATATCTCGCCCCTCAACTTGTTCTTCTTGGCAGATATCTCTCTCAAGTTATTCGTCAAATCATTAATCGTAAAGTTCAAATCAACAAGAGTAAGGAAATTCTCATCGACGATTTCTTTGTACTTCTCGATGTTTCGCTTTTCGGTCTTGCTACTTGCATTGTCGGACTTTTCTCTAAGAAAGTTCTCAATCAAACTCAGAATAATGTCTAGAGAGTTCAAACGAGCCGCCTGCCGTGATACTAGATTGTCATTCATGAATAATCGATTGAGAGTATACTCCACAGATTTTGGAGTCTTCTGGGGTCCGTTTGCTTTAGTGATTCTATATGAGGAATGTTTGATTGACGGTAGTTTCCTTTGCAAGAGGCTGGAATCTTGTGAAATGCTTGACTTTTTCTGCAACTTGTGAGGAGGATTCTTATTGTCTGGTTGGGTGGAACGCTTCTTTTGTGATTTGTTAGATAGTTTATCTTTTTTTGATTGGTTAATAAGCCTCTTTTGTGATTTGGAAGAACTGTTTTTGTTTGACTGGGCAATAGGCTTCTTTTGTGATTTGTTGGACAAATTCTCTTTGTCTGATTGGGCAGTAGACTTCTTTCGTGATTTGTTATTCTCTTTGTCTGATTGGGCAATAGACTTCTTTTGCGATTTGCCAGAAAGAATCTCTTTGTCTTGAGTAATAGGCTTCCTTTGTGTACGTGTTGTAGGCTTCCTCTGTGTACGTGTGACTGGTTTATTCCTCTGTGGAGAGGCATGCTCTATAGGTGTTTTTGGTTTTGAGACCTTCAAAGATTTTGAAGATGTTTTTGAAATGGTTGAGGTTTTCAGGGGTTTAGTAGTGATTGAGGTTTTCAGAGGTTTTGAAATGGTTGAGGTTATCAGGGGTTTAGTAATTATTGGGGTTTTCAGAAGTTTTGAAATGGTTGAGGTCTTTGTTGAAGCTGAAATCTCCGCAGCCAAAGGTTCTGAAGTGGTTGCAGTCTTTGAAAGCTCTGGAATATCGGAAGAATGTATCGTCTTTATAGGAGACGGCCTCTGAGCTTTCACAGGCGATTTCACTATCCTTTGAGCCTTTTTGACCGGCTTGACTGGACTCATAAGCAATTCAACATCTTCTACCCTTTCATCCACCACAATCTCCTCTGTCTGTTTTACAGACCTCACGGTATCCTCCATTTCCCTATGAAAAACCTCACCGAGTTTGACCTCCTCTCTAGCCTCCAATTTCGCTTTCAATGCTCTAAGTCGCGGGCTCTGCCTTATGAGACTCGCGTGATGATCATTTGGTGCCCGAAGATGTGGACTAGTCTGTCTTATAGGACTTCCATGCTCATTTGAAGCCTTCAACGTGCTTTTGATTGAAAGCAACGCAGAGGTCAAAGATTTCCTCGATTTTCGACTTGATGACAATTTAGACGCCACGGGACTCCTAGTAGGTGATTTTCCGGTTTCACTATCTTGTTCGTCACTTGAATCGTTCAACACCAACTCATCTATTTCTACTGTTCGCCTGCACACTTATTAGTTACTTGTTCATGCATCTTTGAAGAACCTCATGGGAAACACTTACCCTGCACCTCGCTTTCGTAACTCAATTCTCGCGGCTCTATCCATTTCGGTATTTGTATTGGCATTCCTATTGCCCTGCATCCAATAGCCCCACAATATCAATCACCTTACAAAGCATCGCTTTATCTATCGCGGTACGTTTATTTCTATCAATTATTTACACTTTTTCGTGATCTGAAGTTTTTCGCGCGCTGCACCATTTTCACGGATCACAAGTCTTTACCGTAGATATAGGCACCCACTGGGGCATCGATTCCCTTCAATCTGGCAGCGTTTTTGACGTATCCAATCCGCTCAAAGCCAAGCTTGTCCCATATTCTGCAACTTCCGAGGTTAGTCTCAAAAACAAGGTTGAAAACCGAGTATTTGTAGCCTAATTGAGGAGCCCATTGGAGGTAGCTTTTTCCAAGATTGAGACCCACTTTGTATGGAGATCCCCGGTAAGGAAAGCTCACAAGGAACCCGGCATTGCAGTTATGGGAGCATCTACCTGTGTAATTGGGTTTGATATAGTACGTTCCTAAGAAATCGCTCCAAGTCTCGTCTTTGATATCCTCAAAGCTGTGGATATTGCCTTTTATGAGAACAGCTACAAAATGGCTAAACCAGTAGTTTTTGAACTGCTCGAGAGAGAGTTGTTCGTAGTAGGGGTACGTGCGACCAAGATCAATCTCCTTGTTGAAAGTGGTGTAGATATACTGTAGCAATGACAGTGGAAGTTCGCTGACGTCGTTAACCGGGAAAAGAGTTGCAACGGTATGGGAATCGTCGTCCAAGACGATTTTCAAGGGCTCGGTGATGAGTTTTGTTCCTTTTGCTTTGAGCTGGGCAAGCTCCCATTCATGCGAGTCGCACAGGGCCATTTTGGGGATCTTGGTTATCTATGTATTGATCTATGTATTGGCCAAGGTTCGTATTATGAGTAATATCCGAGGCGACATAGTGTCTCAGGAGTGAGGCTCAGCTATGGATTTGCGGGTAACGATCCGCGTTTTTGGACTCGTCCGCCGGACTTTTTCACCTTGCAGCCTTATTCATCAGCTGAGGTAACAAACTTGGCAGCATGGCAGGAGAGGCCAGAAAGGCCAAAGAACCCTGGGAGGCCCAGGCCAGAGTGGGGATGGCCAAAGTGGGGCCGCAATATAAAATACCAGTTCTCGTATGCTTCAAACAGCATGCAATACAATGTATCGCTGTAGTGCTTCCCACGCAATGGCTGGAGCCAACCACCGCTCATAACCACTTACCCTGCCCCACAGCCTTACTCAATCTTCAGCCCTTGTTGATTACAAATGGCACCATATGAGTGTCCTCCCCCCGTTGCTTGCACATGGAAAAAACGGTTCCCCTCCAGCACCAGCACGGCTTCAAAACAGATCTGCAATTTTCCACACTTTTGGCCGGCCTCAAGCAGTTTTCCTTGACTGCCTCGCCTTCCCTATTGTACGCCAAACCAAGGATTTTTTGAGTGAGGCGAAAAATAATCAAGGCCGATTTGAAAAGTGATTTATTTAAAAGCGTCGCTGCTTGCTTCTGACAGAACAAGCCAGACGGGGCAAAATTTCAACCATCGCCTTTATAACGAAGCAGTGTGCTTGGATTAGACTTGCATTTACCAAGAAAACACTTCAAATACCTGCAACCACACTGCAACCACACACTACCGGCCTAAAACCTTTAGGTCCCATCCGCATCTTTTTTGTCCTATCGCAGCACCATCATCATCACTTTGTAGGCCATCCCTGTGATATCTGCGCTCCCCCATCGCCAGAAGATACGGTTGTTTCTCCATTTTGTCTTTTCTAGTCCTCTGCACCGCCACTGCCTTTTGTTTCTTTGTCTACTGTTTTTTTTGCTATTTCTTGGTTGTCTCCCTAGTACCCAATATGTCCACCACCAGCTTCATATCGTTGAACGATAAGGACCTCAACCCCAATATACAACCCCCACAGCAGGAGGACCGCCAGTGGACGTCCTCTGCACACCTGGACGACCAGTTACAGTGGGAAAAAGTCCAGACAAAGCTCAAATCACTTTCGTTGCAGGAACACGATGCCGCAGCCCCTATACCGGTCCCTGCACACGCCGCTCCGGCCTCTAGAAGCCCCACAGAGACCGGTCCGTCCACCCCGTCCTCCCTGAACGACAAGGAGAGCTTGGAGTCCTTCATGAGACGGGTCCAGGCGTTCCAAAAGGAGCGCAATAAATCGACCCCCTCGACGCCGTCTGTGGACCTCCACAACTCCAACAGCGGCAGCAGCGGCAGCTTGAACTCGCCCGGCCGCACCGGCGGCGGATTTCGCTCTCCGGTGGGGTCTCCGACGCACGGCAGCCCGCACAGCTTTGACCCACGTGACATGTCACGCGACGATCTCGCCGGAAGAGTTGGGTCCCGTGACGCGCCTAAGCCGCGGGGCGCGGCGCGGCCAGGGGACCGGCGCCTCGGCGCCTCGCTCCCCCCATTTCTGGGCGGGTTCAGCCCGATCTCCCCCGCAGTGACGCCCCAGATAAACGCACGCAAACCCAAGTTCCTGCAGCCGCTTTCGGCTCGGGCGGGGATGAACAAGTTTTTCTTGGGAGACTTGTCGAAAAACTCGGCCCCCGCACCTGCCCCTGTGGCCCCCCAAGGGAAAAAACTCACCCCAAAGGAAAAAAAGGCAAGCATCATACAGTCGATCCGCGACAAGGGCATGAATCTACAGGGTGCTCCTGAGGATCTGTTTGCCCTGCCGCTGCCTCTACAGCAGCCGCTGCCAGAAAACGGATTCTCGCGTTTTTCGGAGTATTTGGACATCAACAACGGTCTTCTAATGTTCCAGGGCAAGGCGTCGTTGCATTCCAACGGGGTGGACTTTCTGTCGGGCTCGTCGTTCAAGATCTCCACCAACGACTTGATAGTCGAGGAGGTGCTTGGGCGGGGAAACTACGGAACGGTCTCCAAGGCAAAGCATAAGCCCACGGGGGTTACCCTCGCGATCAAGGAGGTGCGTTTGGCGCTAGAGGAAAAAAAGTTTCAGCAGATTTTGATGGAGCTTGACGTTCTCCACAAGTGCAACTCGCCCTACATTGTTGATTTTTTCGGGGCTTTTTTCATCGAAGGCGCAGTGTACATGTGCATTGAGTACATGGACGGAGGGTCGTTGGACCAGGTGTACGGAGACGGAATAGACGAGCCGTTGCTCACGTATATAACGGAGTGTGTGGTGAGCGGGCTCCGGGAATTGAAGGACCGCCACCACATCATCCACAGGGACGTGAAGCCCACCAACATCCTCGTAGATACCAGTGGCAAAGTGAAGCTTTGCGATTTCGGAGTTTCCGGCAATTTGGTGGCCTCCAAGGCGAAAACCAACATTGGCTGCCAGTCGTACATGCCCCCAGAGCGCATTCTGTACAAAAAGGGCGACTCCAGCTACACGGTGCAGTCCGATGTGTGGTCTGTAGGAGTTTCTTTGATAGAAACGGCGGCAGGACGGTTTCCGTATGCCTCGTCGTCTTCTATTGTGGACCAGTTGACGGCTATTGTGACGGGTGACCCTCCTAGTCTCCCGGAGCGCTTTTCGGACAATGCGAAGGATTTCATGAAAAAATGTTTGAACAAAACGCCCGAGGCACGTCCTACGTACACGCAGTTGTTGGAGCATCCGTGGATTGCCAGCATCAAGGGCAGACACGAGGAGCTCCAACGGGAGTTTGCAGCTTACGTCACAAAACGTGTTGAGATTAACAAGGAGCTCCACGCGAAGGAGTTGGATGCGAAATACAAGAAGATGCAGAAGGGACATTAGCATAAGAAGAGCCCGGGGGGCACTTTGAAAGGATTTTTTTCTGAGGAGATAGGCATTTAAGATACAGATTAAATAAAGGATACTAGACAGTTTTTGTAAGAGAGGACGTTATGAAGCGATTGCGATTGCGGAAGACGGGTTTTGTAGGGATTAAAAGAATAATAGTGGGCAGTAGATGAATTTGTACATTGAGTATATAGAGTGTGGATTGTTGAGGAAAGAGCATATATATATGCATCTCATATATGAGATGCAGATTAGATGGAGGATGGATATCTTTTGAGAAGTTAGGTATATGAGATGCAGATTGGATCGAGGAAAGGTATTCTTCGAGGAGATAGGCACACAGGATGCAGAGTGCTTGGAGGATGAGTATTTTCTAGGAATTAGGCATTCTCTGAGCAAATAGGCAATGAAGATACAGATTGCATGTAGGATAGATATTTTCTCCGCATTCAAGATGCACATTACATCTAGGATGGGTACTTTCTAAGGGAGAAGCATTTGAAATGCAGATTACATCTAGGATGGGTACTTTCTAAGGGAGAAGCATTTGAAATGCAGATTACATCTAGGATAGGTACTTTTTAAGGGAGAAGCATTTGAAATGCAGATTACATCTAGGATGTGTACTTTCTAAGGGAGAAGCATTTAAAATGCAGATTACATCTAGGATGTGTACTCTCTAAGGGAGAAGCATTTGAAATGCAGATTACATCTAGGATGGGTACTTTCTAAGGGAGAAGCATTTCAAATGCATGTTGAATGGATGTTCAGCAGCTAGAAGAAGATAGTAGGAGATAGGAGCAATGAGAAAAATGTATCCATCCCCTTGGACCCACGTGACCACAACCTTTCGAAAACCAGAAATCAAAAAATAAATATCATCGCTACAGCAACACCGGCCGCTATCCATGTCAAACACAATACCACAACATTCCTGCTATTCTCCCCAACATACATAACTCGATCACACTATACACCCCCAACATCCATCAATCACAAAATCCACCCCAATATCCATCAATCGCCCCTTCGTTCTCCATCCCCAGATGACACAAAACCATATTCTGCCATCAAGTAAGTAAGAATGCCCGCACGATCGACAAACCGCTCGAAAAGCGCAAGATCCAGACTCTTCAGCAACTCCCCCGCCGGCACAGGTGCCTCTGCAAACCCCACAAGCTCGATATTCGCCAAAACAAACAGACTCTCGGTGTCGCCGAAGATCGCGGCGGGCAGCTTGCACGCAGGCGCGCCGGACGAAAAGGACCCGCTCAACGAGAACAGCAGCCCTGCGGCGATCTTGGGCAAGCTCCTCCGGGAGTCCAACTTGTTGCAGGGCGCCAGCTGGAACGACCTCCTGTTGCCTGTGTTGATGAACATGCGGCACACGGCGAAGTTGTTGCGCAAAAGCTTGAAGGGCATTGCCGGCGAGGACGCACAGTGCATTCTCGGGGCCAAGAAGCGGATGCTCGACGGCCACGGGAAGAATCTCTTCACGGATGCGGATCTTGCGCAGGTGCGGGCGCTTGGGAAGAAGCCGGCGGACTACGGATTTGCGGAGCAGGGCAAAATAGGCAGTGACGCTGAGGGCGTCCGCGTGAAGTCCGAGGAGGCTGTAGAGGCGGCTGTAGACACTGTAGCGACTGCAGAGACTGTAGAGGCGGACGGGGAGGGCGCAGAGGCCGGAAAACGTGCGCGGAGCGAGCCGGCGCACTCCAAGGGCCCGTTGCGCAAGAAACAGAAGCAGGAGGAGCCCCAGGGCGCGCTGGAAGAGCCCCAGGGCGCGCCAGAGGCGGCCCCCGTGGCGGTGAAGGCCGAGGACACGTCAATGGTGCTTGCGGAGCTTGCAGCGCCTGCGGAGGCCCCAAAGGAGGCCCCTCCGGCGCAGCGCTTCGACACGCAGCGCTTTCTTGCCCTTGCGGCCGAAAAGTTGCATCTCTTCAAGGAAAACCCCGAGTTGGCCCGCAAGAAGGACATGGACTACCTCCGGCGCCTCTACGCGGCCAAGAGCTTCCCCGAGGACTACCTCGAGGCGTACTTGACCGGCCCGATCCCCGACATCGACTTCCACAGCCAGAAGGAGATCAAGAACAAGGTCAACTTCAACAACTTCCTCAACTACCTCGACCACTTCTACCGCCCCTTTGACGACGAGGACTTGATCTTCGCCAAGAAAAACGCGGTGTACTCGCCCAACTTGGACGTGTTCTACGCGCACCGCTTTGGCGGCCCGGCCCGGCGCGGCCGGACCGCGCCCCAGGGCTACAACCCGAAGGTGCATCCGTTTGTGATTCCGCCGCTCGGCCAGCTGTGCGCGGAGCCGGTTGTGGAGGCGCGCCGCGCTGCGGTGGAGCCCAAGAAGTCCGGCGACGCCTTGGCGGACGGAATCCTCGAGACGGACAGCGTGAGCTGCGGCCCGCTTGTCAGCCGTCTTCTTGCGGCGCTCATTCCGAGCGGCGACGGAGAGGACGAGGGCCGGGTGAAAACCGAGGACGCGGCGGACCGGCGTGTTTTGGAGGAATCCGCGCCCGCCGGCCGGATGCCTGCCGCACCGCTCTACTTCCCCGAGCACGCGGTGGGGAAGCCGGGCGCGGTGCGGTTTGACTACGGCACGCTCGAGGAGCGCTTGAAGCGCGAGTTGAAGTACGTCGGCGTGTTTCTCCACTACAAGAACGAGCAGCAGGCGCAGCTCAAGGAAATGGCGGGCGCAGACGGGTTTGAGGGCCCCGCAGAGGACCCGCCCGAGGAGGGCGAGGAGGAGGACGCAGAGGAGGTCAAATTGGACCTCATGGGCGTCAAGGACGGCCGCAAGAAGCCCGCCAAGAAAAACCCGAAAAACACCGCCCGGGCCGCCCCGGGGGTCTCGAAAAACCCACAAAACGCCCCGGGCGACCTCGCAGGCGCCTCCTTTGACGACACCTGGGTCTTGAACCGCCAGGACGACGAGATTTCCAGGGAGCTCCGTGCGTTGCAGCGCGAGCTCAAGGTGACCAATCTCCGCAACAACCTCCGCAAACGCGAGATATTCAGGCGCATCTACGAGGAGATCTCGTTCCGCGAGTTCTACAGCATCTTGGAGAACTTGAACAAGCAGATCGACCAGCACTACATCAAAAAGCAGAAGGTTTTGGTGCGGCACCACCGCAAGCACAAGAAAAACGGCCCAGCGGAGGGGCCTGCCGCCGCCCTGGGCTCCTTGAGCCACCAGCAGATCATCGACAAGCTGTTGAACTCGTTCATTGAGAAGAGGGCCAAGTGGATCGAGAAAATCGGGCCCTTGTTCAACTACACATCCAACATACAGCTCCGCGACTATCCGCAGCAGTCTGTGTTCAACCCGAAGATCGACCGGATCAACGAGAAGAACTTTGACGAGTTCTACGACATCTACACCGATTTTCTCGACAAGGAGACGCTTGCGGCGGACGACGACGACGACGACGACGCGCAGGCCGGCTCCGGCGACTACAGCTCGGGCACCGCCAACATGGCGCCCAGCGGGGGCATTTTGCTTGCCGAGGGCATCAAGATCCGCAAGCAGGACATCAAGTTGGACAGGGCGGAGACGGATTTCGACAAGAAGTTCAACACGATCGAGGTTGACGAGGAGGAATAGTATACAGTATGGAGAGAAGAAACAGGAGATATGTTTGGTTTTATGAGAAGATGTAGAAGATGCAATAGTGTAGGAGAAGATAAGAAGATATGTTTGGTTTTATGAAAGATGTAACAATCAATGTAGGAGAAGATAAGGTGATATGTTTGGTTGTATGAAAAGATGTCAAAGAGGATGTAAGAAGAGATATAAGAGAAGACAAGAGAAGATATATGTATACGGTTGGTTGTATGAGAAGAAGTTTAACGGCTCATTGATGTATTCATGTAGTATTGCCCGTGGCAGGGGCAAAAAAATGAGCGAGCCGAGAATCGAACCCGGGTCCAGTGCTTGGAAGGCACTAATGATAACCACTACACCACTCGCCCAGTGCTCGTAATTTGTTACGAATAACAAGCCTGTAGTTCTTGACTATTCGTGCCGGAGATTCACGCTCAGCTCTCTTAACCTGTTGTGTTAACTGAGAGTGTCTGAATGTCCGTAATAAGCCTGTCTCTTGGTGTCTCTTGGATAACCAAATCAGCTTATGGATAAAGTAGGTAATTCTTGTCCTGTAATAACAACTGAACTCTCTACTAGCGATAGATTCTTTTGATATAAATAATAATAACTGTATATTTATTCGTATGAACTTCGCTACTTCTATTTCCCCCTCTCTCTTTTCTATATAATCTAACTAATTTCTCAGCATGTACTTCTCTCGTTCTTTTATGCATTCTGAATCTGTTCTCCTACATCGTGACACTATCTCTCGATGTCTCC
>JAKTZD010000118.1:0-31053 GCA_030564765.1 Saccharomycopsis sp. NRRL Y-5750
GGGAGACATCGAGAGATAGTGTCACGATGTAGGAGAACAGATTCAGAATGCATAAAAGAACGAGAGAAGTACATGCTGAGAAATTAGTTAGATTATATAGAAAAGAGAGAGGGGGAATGGAAGTAGCGAAGTTCATACGAATAAATATACAGTTATTATTATTTATATCAAAAGAATCTATCGCTAGTAGAGAGTTCAGTTGTTATTACAGGACAAGAATTACCTACTTTATCCATAAGCTGATTTGGTTATCCAAGGGACACCAAGAGACAGGCTTATTACGGACATTCAGACACTCTCAGTTAACACAACAGGTTAAGAGAGCTGAGCGTGAATCTCCGGCACGAATAGTCAAGAACTACAGGCTTGTTATTCGTAACAAAATCTCGTTTTCTGTAAGACGTTGTGACAGGTAATACTTCAATACCCCTCCTCAAAAGTTCCCAATACCCATCAATTTAAGGCGGCCCACTGCGAACTTTTGTAATGAAAAGATACCTTTAAAAGTAAATAAGTTACTAGCAGCTCCTTTGTGGCCCAAAATTCCTATCTTAAGCTCCATTGTCCCCAAAAGTTCCTACTATCAGCTCCTTTGTGGCCTATATCTCATCGATGATCTTTCCGTGATTTCCGTAATCAGTGCATCTCTATGGTAAACCATACTCATATCCGACTTCTTTTCTATACCAGTGTAAAAAACCAATTATGGTCCACTGTCACTTAACACGGCCACGTGCCAGGTTCAGCACAATCGCAAACCGAATCGCCCTCGTCACATGAAATCCGTCAATGCCTAACACACCCTCATAGAAGTGGCCCATCGGAATATCTGTATGCAAGCGGGGCTTGTGAAAGCACTCCCGGCATTTTAAATACATCGCCGGCAATCAGCCGCAAAGTTAGGTTTTTGCGGCCATTCCCAGCGAATGACTCTCCGTTTGCATTGCATTGCATTTACATAACAAGAAATGAAGACATGCAGCTGAAAGTGACATCACTTGGAGTGTCATCAAAGTTCATAAATAGCAATCTCTGGATTTCGCCAAAAAATGCTGAGTTGCGCGCTTAATTCTCGAATATGAGCAAAATCCTTTGTTACAAACCCATCAAAATTCCTCACTTTATTTCCAACACAACATTTGAGTGGCAATTTCAAAGGCGCATCCACAGATGCAGCAAGAATACGTAAGTCTAGACTTGGCTGTGTTGTGGGTATGCAGGCCACATAGCAACACAACTCTATCTCAAAAAGTAAGAAACAATTGGGTTTGCTTCATGCTTCTGGCTGTGCAGCCATCATTGAATTTCTCCGATGCATCGGAAGGAGTGAACACTTTTAAGAAAAATGCACATTCGTGAGACGGGTAAAAATTATAAGGAAAAACTATTCAACATGTACGCAGACTACTCCCGATTTGCTTCATAGCAGGTATTTGTATGCTGGGTGTTTGGAGGACCAAAAAGAGGATCGGCCTATAAGAAAATACCCTAGTATCCATACTTGCATGTACTAGCAGTCATTGGTGTTCTGATTTTTTTATTTTTTTCTCTCTATTTTATTCCTTTCCAGATCCCAGTTTGGATTCAAGAATTCAAAGATGGTCATCTATCTTACAAAGTAAAAAATTGGTAGAAATTCAGTCCTCCAGACTGAAAAGGTTTGTATCATGACAGAGTATTATAGAAAGGGTAGTTCAAACAGCCAAGGATTGCCATTGTGCGAGTGTTTACTATTTTCTCGATCAAAATGATCGGTGACTCAAACGTCTGAAGATATACGACTAACCTTGTAATCTGGAGCTCCTGTACCGCTGCACATGTCAAGAATTGGAGCCTGCGTATAGGACGCATGCCATACCCCGGACCAACAGATACGTTATATCCAGATGATACACTAGCAAAGCTATGCTCTCTTGCCATGCACAAAAGGTAAAGCTGTCTATTACGCTGGATCTAATATCTGAATAGAGTTTGATTGCATGCCCCGAATAACACTGGTGACGTGAAAAATACACTCTCAAGAAAATTTGTCAGCCTCACATCAATACAGTGTGTTGGATGATCCATAGTAGATGGCAATAGCTGACCCTCTCCGATCCAAGGACGTTAAAATATTGGCAGCCGGATTTTTTCACCCGAGTAAAAATCGAAACCCGGTCTGATGACAACAAAAAATGCGACTAAATTTTTATAGACCGAAACTTTTAGTCGATGTGGCTTTTAGTGTGATTCTACAAGACTTAACAGACAGCTCAGCGGTGAATGACTTGCAATGGCATGAGGTAAATGGATGTGTCATGGGCTAAAAATAAAATGACAAATGTAGAAAGTAAGCTACGAGTTGCTATTGTTCATGAGAAGTCGCTAGTATGAAATAATAGTTGCCGGCATGTGAGAACCTTGTCGAAAAATTGATGGGTGTTTACACTTGGGCTTAGGAGATAGTCGGGCAGCATGATGTAACTTATCCATACGACGCATTGGCAACAGCTAGGATTAGTAACTGTATGACTGTACTTGACTCCATACAATGCAATGTAACATGACTTATGCCTAACTCTATACCTGGACAATTGCCAGGATTTTCTGCAACAGATTTTTTGTGTATGCCACAGGGATGGTCTACAGAGTGTTAGATAGGCTTAGCTAGAAGAGGTGTTAAGAGAAAGACGAGGCGTTAGGAGAAAGACGAGCATTGGAGAAAGACGAGCAGTGATGGACCTCTAGTCATTTGCTGTGAAAATGAAGCCCATAAACTACCAAATACAGGCTGAATATAAACAGTGTGCCTCGTTTGTCCATAGAAGGCAACAAGAGTGAAGCGGTGTACATTCAATGACAAAGATAGAAATGTGATTGTGTGACGAGAGAGAGAATATTTCGGTATGTGTGATCTTTCACAATGCTCTATGTACAAAATATGTCTTACTGAGCAGAAGGCCTTTGGAGGTGGGACTGAGTGTCAAGAAATATTGTCGGCCAATGCCCCGAAAACAGATTTGTATACACAGCTCACAGTTGAAAAAATGAAAAATGCAGAAAAAAGTGGCCATAGGATGTACATAGATATCGATCTGTTGTTGTATAGAGATATCTGTACAGAGGTAAACGGGACAAGACATCAATGACATCTGAGTGATGGGGATCCATCTGAGCATGTCCAGCCAGATAAGACATCCAATGACATGAGCATGTCCAGCCAGATAAGACATCCAATGACATGAGCATGTCCTACCAAGACATCCAATGAGATCTGATGGGTAATTGATGCCAATTTATCGGCAGCCCTGGAGGTGTCAATGCATCCAGCACGGCAGACGGAGTTCGGATTAACTAGCTTAGGGGATGCAGGCGATTGCACGGGCTGCATGGACCCACAGGCCGTTTATTTTGGTTTGTTGTTGGGAGACTATACAAATGTACACAGCTTTTTCCGGGTGAGGTTAAGGTTTGGACGATTGAACATTGCGTCTGGAGAAGCTTTTGGTGGTAGGCCTATATAAAGGAACGAATGCCACTGGGGCAATATCTGCTGAAATACACTTGTTACATACTTTAGACAGACATCATCAGTCACCACATCACACATTCCGACATGATTTGTTCTTTTCGCCAAGTATTGGTCTTTATTGCCTCCGCGCAGCTCATTCTGGCGGCGTTTATTGGAAAGCGAGGCTTTGCTTCCAATAGCACCCACTCTGTGAATTCCACCTCCGGGTACATCAACAGCACTGCTGTTTCCACGGAGGAGTTCACCACTTTATATATAACCAAGGATTATACCTCTCTTGTTACTCGCTATACTACTGTGCATGTATCCGACGAGGGCTTTGTTGGGGCGCTTACAACGTCCAACGGGGTGGTTTATTCGCAGGTCCGCTATGCGGTTTCTGACACGATTTCCACTGTGTCTTCAAATGCTGGATCTACCGAATCTCCATTAAGTACAAATTCAAATGCTGGATCTACCGAGTCTCCATTAAGTACAAATTCAAATGCTGTTACAGAATCCATTATTAGCACTGTTTTGACCACTTTTTGCCCTACAACAACCCGTCCTTTGCAAAGTGCAAGTCCGGTGGCCGAGGCCACTTCTCTTGCCACTTCTGCAGCTTTAAAAGTGACGACAGCTAAAACGCTGTCGAGCACGATTTTTCTGACAAAAGCAACATCGCTGGAGCCTTCGGGGCTGCTTTATACGTCGCTTACCACAGAATCGCAGCCTCTTCTTACTTCTGAGCTTTCCTCGTCGTTTGTAGCGTCTGTGAGCACTTCTTTTAGCAAAGGCACGACTGTGTCATATTCCCTTTCCACTCTTTCTGTTTCAAAGGCCATTAGTTCAAATTCTATAGAAACAACTTCCATAGAAACATCCTCGTTGTCTTCTGCTCTGTTCTACTCCAATTCTCTGTTAGCTTCTGCATCTACTTCTTCTGCTTCCTCGGCATCCGCCTCGGAATTGGCATCCGCCTCGGATGTGGCCACAAACATATTCGTCCCCATTGCAACATCTTTTCCCTCCATTTTCCCTAAAAAATCCCACCCCCTTGCCCTTCTTTCCGGAATATCCAACGACAGACCCATCCAGACAAACAAGTTCTTTGAAAACCTTCTTCTTGGGACCCAGCTGGACATGATCTACACGTATCCATACGGGCTCTTCTTCGATTCCGCCCAGGGCGGCCTTGCAGTCTCCTATGTGACCGACGACGACTATGTATACGGCCACGACAGCTACAAATCCTCTACGTACGACTACTACACCGTTCCGGCGGGTCTCTACCCGTTGCTAGTGTCTGCCACGGCCTTCAGCAGCGGGGTTTCGCTCAGTGTAAGCCTGATCAAGGACATGTCGGCCCTTATCACTCTTTCCGGCTCCTCCTCCGGCTCCGTAGACATTCCGGCCGTCCAGGGCATGGGGATGGTCTCCGCAGTGTTCCACGGCGACCTTGTGGCGCTTTTGAAGTCCCAGACCGGTGTTTCCGCGCTTGTGCAGGAGTCCTCCGCCAACTTGGCCGCCGGAATCGACAAATACCGCGCCACCCTTGACTCTGGCGACCAGTGGCTCGTCTATGTAAGCAACAATTCCAAGAACGTGACTTTTTCCGTAAACCTGGCCCTCGAAATCGAGGCCTCCGGGCCCTCTGAGGGCCTCACGGTGCAAATAGCCGCAGCAGGGGCCTCTACGGACGCCGACGCGTACCTAGACATGGCCGCCGGGGCGTATGTGACCTCTGCGGTGGTGAGCGGCTCTGTGAGCGGCTCTTCCGCGGAATACGGCTTCTCCTACGCCACTGCGGGGTCCAGCCACGCCGGAAACCCCCTTGTGTTCGCCTTGCCGCACCAGGTGGCCTCCTTGGCCGCCACAACCGCCCAGACGGCCACCGGCATTGCCATGTGGTCGCCTACAAAGGGCCTTATGTATGGATACTTGACAAACGCCCTCTTCATGCAGGAGGAGCTCTTTCCCGACGTAGCCTTTGCCCCGTGGTCCCAGCAGGCCTCCGGGGCCCCTGTAG
This sequence comes from Saccharomycopsis sp. NRRL Y-5750, assembly GCA_030564765.1. Lineage (NCBI taxonomy): Eukaryota > Fungi > Ascomycota > Saccharomycetes > Ascoideales > Saccharomycopsidaceae > Saccharomycopsis > Saccharomycopsis sp. NRRL Y-5750. Next base: position 5,520 of record JAKTZD010000118.1, read on the forward strand.
CCTACACCGCCGCGCAGTTGAGCCTCATAGCCTCTGTGGCCGCCGACGAGCTCAATTTCGACGTTGTGGGCGCCACAGAGGCCACAGACACCTACACCGCGGGCAAAATCCTCGACAAGTACGCGTACATCGTCTACGTCCTCGCAGAGGTCCTCAACGACACCGAGGCCTCTGCGGCGGCCCTTGCGAAGCTCAAGGAGGCCTTTGCAGTCTTTTCCAGCAACACACAGCTCTATCCGCTCTTCTACGACACCACATACGGCGGGGTGGCCTCCTCGGCCAACAGCAACGGCGACACCGGCCTAGACTACGGCGCAGGCTACTACAACGACCACCACTTCCACTACGGCTACTACGTGCACTGCGCAGCCGTCATTGCCTATATAGACGCCAAAAACGGCTCCTCCGCCTGGCTTGAGGCCAACAAGGACTGGGTGAACGCCCTTGTAAGAGACGTAGCCAATCCCAGCGAGGAGGACACCTATTTCCCGGTTTCGCGGATGTTTGACTGGTTCCAGGGCCATTCCTGGGCCAGCGGGCTTTTCGAGGCCGGGGCTGGCCGCAACGAGGAGTCCTCTTCAGAAGACTACAATTTCGCCTACGGAATGAAGCTCTGGGGGAAGATGGTGGGCGATGCCAACATGGAGGCCCGCGGGGACCTTATGTTGGCGGTTTCCAAGCGTTCCATGAACGACTACTTCCTCTACTCGGACGGAAACACCATCGAGCCGTCAGAAATCACCGGAAACAAGGTCTCTGGGATCTTTTTCGAGGGCAAGGTCGACTACACGACTTATTTTGGGACCAACTTGGAGTATATCCACGGAATCCACATGTTGCCGGTCACCCCGGCCTCTTCTATTGTGAGGGGGCCTACTTTTGTGGAGCAGGAGTGGGAGGAGGTGTTGGAGGCGATTATTGACGATGTGGATTCGGGCTGGACTGGGATTTTGCGGTTGAACCAGGCGTTGTACGATCCTAAGGGGAGTTACGAGTTTTTTGCGCAGAGCGATTTCAGTAGTAATTGGTTGGACAATGGGCAAAGCAGGGCGTGGTGCTTGGCTTTCTCGGGGGCTTTAGCTAATGCTGTCTAGTATAGCCAGTTTGCTGGTTATATTTTCATTATTTGCCAATTATCTATTTGCCAATTATCTATTTGCCAGCTATTTGCCAGCTTGCTGGCATATTATCTGCTTCGGCATTCCTAGCCTTATTTCAGCTGTGCTGTATATAGCTATTTGTATTATTATCACTATTTAGAATTAAAATATAGAAAATCACTCAATAAATGTTGCTTGTTATTATTTTTGGATGTAGCTTATTGATTAAGATTGTCTGGGGAGTTTTTAGGATGAAAATCTGATGTTGATAATTCTTGCATATTTTCTTAGCGGATGGTGGACAATAGGCAAAGCAGGGCGTGGTGTTTAGCTTTTTCGGGGGCTTTAGCTAATGCAGTTTGATATAGCCAGCTTGCTGGTTATATCTTCATTATTTGCCAATTATCTATTTGCCAGCTATTTGCCAATTATCTCCATACTGCCAGCTATTTGCCAGCTTGCTGGCATATATCTGCTTTGGCATTCCTAGCCTTATTTCAGCTGTGCTGTATATAGCTACTTGTATTATTATCACTATTTAGAATTAAAATATGGAAAATTACTCAATAGATGTTGCTTGTTATTAATTTTGGATGTAGCTTATTGATTAAGATTGTCTGGGGAGTTTTTAGGATGAAAATGTGATGTTAATAATTCTTGCATATTTTCTTAACGGGTGGTGGACAACGGATTGAGTTATCTGCTTTAGCCTTCCTAGCCTTACTTCAGCTGTGCTTTATATAGTTGTATTATTATCACTATTTAGAATTGAAACATAGAAAATTACTCAATAAATGTTGCTTGTTATTAATTTTGGATGTAGATTGAGACTGCTTTAGGGATTATTTCTGGTGAAAATCTGATGTTGATAATTCTTGCATATTTTCTTAGCGGGTGGACGGACAACGGACTGAGTTATCTGCTTTAGCCTTCCTAGCCTTATTTCAGCTGTGCTGTATATAGCTATTTGTATTATTATCACTATCTAGAACTAAAATATAGAAAATTACTCAATAAATGTTGCTTGTTATCAATTTTGGATGAAACAACTTAATATGCCCATTTTAAGTAAGTGAAATGCAGTTGCTTGATCTTGCAACTTATGAAAATCATATCTGCCAATGCACTTACAACCACCGAGTAATCGATAACGAACACCAATATATATTGCTCATAGGCAGATTTAAAACAACTAGAATATAGTGAGCTGAGCATGCTAAAGGGATACACTGCTGATTGATGATAACCATGACTTCAATATCTTGATGCGATCTGAACTAATGGCGATCTCCATGTACTAATAATGTGACGCACCGAGTGCACCCAGACTGCTTATCCCCATCATCTCTCGCAAACAGCACACTTCATCACATGCGTAAAGTATTTCTCATAAAACCCAAGCGTCGCAATCCGCTTCCCCCCCTCTTCTCGCTCCTCCCACAAGTCCAACCCCAATAGAATCCACACTGAGCACAAAGGGCACTGCACATGTGTGTCTATCATCTTTTCAACAGTCACCACTTCATACATAAACTCTGGCAACGGATAATTCCCCTGATCTTTGCTGATTCCATGTCCATACAACAAATGTTCCTTCCAGACACACTCGGCAAGCCAGTTGCTTGCCTGGCAGTAATCACATAGAAACTCCCATGATTTCGCCTTATGATTGAATCTCATAAACTTCCCTACCTCGAATTTGCCCTCGCAGCACTCGCTGACCATATAATCATAGTTTTCCTCATCTTTGGCCACCTCCTCAAAAGCCCGGGTTCTGTACCTCCTAGGCTCTAGCCATTCGTTGTTCAACTCCTTCATTGACACAAGATTCACCGAGACAACCTCCTCGTCTTTATATCTTGGCAAAACACCTGGTTTGCACTGCTCAGGGTATCGGCTTATCAATATGCCAGAGGCATTACTATCTTCCGAATCTGAGACCAAAACAGAGTCTTCAGAAATGAGTTCGAGGTCCCGGCTTGGTAAGCTGTGTTGCGAGCTACCAGTAACTCTCAAAGCAGAAGAAATCGCTGAAGAAAAGCTATGTATGTCCTGACTAGCAGAACTGAATTCCCACACCGAAATGTTCGATCCGCCAGACTTACCTGATATCGGGGAGTCTACCATACACAGTTTCCTCTCAGCAGAGGCATCACGTGTGTTGACTGGCATGTCGTTGGCCTTAAAGGATGGACTCAAGGGGTTTGTGTGGGACCGGTGATGTCTTGTTGGAGCTGAATGTTCGTTCGACTTTCTATGGACCAACTTTGAGCCCGAATTGGACTTCCCATGGCCAGGCTTTGTGCCTGAGTTTGGCCTATCATGAGCCACGTCCGGGGCCGAAGCTACGATCAGTAGTGGCATTCTCACCCTCTCTCTTTTTTGTACTGTTGGTATATTGCAATAAGCTAGAAAATAGCAAGTTGTTAGCTGCAAAGCAAAATCAGAAGAAATTAAAGAGTTCTGCAAAGATAACAGCAAGCCAGACAATTACCGACAAATATCTATCCTAAAATAAACACCATTCGTAAATCATGAACATATTAATCACCCATTTTCATTTGTCTTATTGATGATGAAACCACAAGCACAAAATCGTGCATGACGGTAAGACAAAAAGCACAAAAGATTGCGTAATCAGTGCTATCCGCACGCAGCGAAAAATACAACCAGAGTCTATCAAAGGTTCCAGGTGCCAATGGAACTCTCGATACCATCGAAAGCCAAAATATTGTTTAATGTGATGTATTGATTGGTCAAAATCTTCAACCCTTCCTGGCCCGCCAACCCACCAATAAACGAAGAGATTGTAGCAATCTCTGCGCCCTGGCTTCGCACAAGCTCCTTCAAAACCTTCACGTAGTGTATTTCGTTATTGTCGTTATCATCAACACCATTTAAAGAGACGCCCAAAAGCGCTTCTGAGACCTTTATCAACTCTGGTAGGTCTCCTTTTTCAGGGAATCTTTGGCGCTTCTCGTAAAAGCTCTCCACAGCCAATATTCCAAAGTATATGTCTACCTTCTTGTCCTTGTTGATATTCAGCAACATTCTGCTCGAATATGGGGCTTTTGAGCCGTGTTGGACCGCCAAAGTGTGTGCGTGTTTGCAGAATAAGTCCACGGATTCATCGTCATCGCTGATAACGTGTCCTGAACTCCTATAAAAGCGTAGAATCTCTTGTTTGTCCTCAGCATATTTCCGTCGATAAATGTTCTGTAGCTCAATAAACCTTTCACTAGAGGAGGCCATATCTGGTATCTTTCCTGAAAGGGGCAACTTGCCGTCGTTGCTTGCCACAAACGCTTTTAAAGCCGCCGCAAGGTCCCAGAAAAGCGTCCCTCTATGCGTCTCTACGTCATCTAATATAGCCTTGATGTCAGAAGGTATCTGGGTCTTCACACATGCTCTCCAGGAGTTTTTGACTAGTTCTTCAATATTTTCCAACCCCGCGTATCTCAAGTTTCTCACAAGAGCATGGCTTTCCACGAAATCCTTGAAGGTCTTTCTATTAAGAAGCTGCTGGGTGCCTTTGAACTTATTGAGCATATAGATAAGCAATACAGAGTACGGAATGTCTTTAACGTCCTCCATAGCCATGTTGTCTATTCCAAGACCGTTTACGTAGTTTAGTAGCTCGGGCCATGGACAATCTACTCTCAAATCCAACTTTTCAGTAGCATGGGTCTCCACAACAGTTCTCTCGGGAAAAATCAACCTTATAGACCCATAGAAGCCTATAGAATTGGCCTCAAGCAAGGCGATGTTGCTTTTCCACAAAATATCCTCTAATTTTCTGGCCTCACGGCTGTGCCTGTAAGAATCAGCCAAAATAACCAAGCTGAATTGGTTCCAGTATTCCGCATGCTCGCTCTCAAGAATTTGAGCCAAAGACTTATCTGAGATGTAGTCGCTAACTACTGACGGATTGAGCTCATTAAGAACTTCAGCAGCTGCCTTTGCTTTGAGAGATCCCACTTGTTCTTCAAGAAGGAAAAAATTACTGGAAAGGTCCTTCTCCACGACCACAGAATCGTCAATGATTGTGAACCTGCCACAGTTTGGTAGTATAAGGTTCTTGAGGACCTCGCAGCCCGTAGAAGTCGCGTTTATCAAGCAAACATGCGAGTCTTCGATCTTTGCCTGGCCATTGTTCGCCCATAGTCTTAGTTGACGATCGTACTTCTGTAGGTCAGTCATATTGTATTTGACAATTATTGTAGACTTTTACTGGTCAATGGTGTGATGCCAGTTCGACAAGACTGAGAGATTCGCCTTTGGTCGACTGATTGTTGAGGAAAAACAGATCTTGGATCACCAAGTTCACTGTGGGATTGTGTTTGGCAGGTTAGTAATCTGTTCGTTTTCACTTCCTTTCGGAATGTTTATTTTGTGCTGGTGACACGCGAATTTTCTGGAAAGGCTATATAGCCTACTCCATATAGAGTTGGCTATTGGCAGCTACTGTTACATTCAAATACACAACAAGTGAGTATTTGGCCTACAATATATTGGGAGCATTGGATACTGGGCAACTTATGCACTGTTCTGTAGGTTACATCTTTACTCTCTATACTTTTTATTCTCTCTGAGCACTTCAAGTACTGTGAAAAATGGAGGCCCGCAGAATCCTGCCCTACGAAGTAATATTAGACACAGTATCGACCCAAAGGGCCCGCAATGGCATAACACGAAGCTTAACAATAGGGTCTAGGGAGCCCCTGAAAACCTCTAGGCCGCCTTTTGCGTCAGCCAGCCACTATCCCTATTATTTTCATCACCTTCTCTCACTAAGCCGTTCGTCGTGAATGTAAATCCATCGTACAGCCAGTTATTTATTTTACGCATTATGTTTACTGCTTTTCAGCTGGTATGATTACAGAAAACAAAGTATTTTAATCCAGCTCTATATACCTTATACTGTAATCAGATTTCAACAACTCAAACTTAAAGTGTGATGTGAAGACCCTTATGAAATAGCTCAGATCAAACAAGATCTCAAGATCCTTTTCGCTCACTCCAAGATCGCCTAACGGTAGCTTGGCGTTCTTGGTATTGTACTCATCTGTCTTTAGCTCGTCTCTCCTTGCTTCAAGACTATGCGCTATATCATATAGCCTAAGGATTTCCTCTGCGCATTCTGTTCTTTTGCTCTGATATTTCTCGGCCTGGCTTTGAAATAAATCCTGAGCTCCAGTGCCTGACAGCCCACTTAACATTGAAACAATATCCAGTATTATGCCAGCCCCTAAGTATACTGCATACTTGTGATACAGATGTTCAAACTCTCTATATTCTTCATATGCAATACCAAGAGTATACTCTAATAAATCTAGAAGCGTTGTCGCGGTGAACTTATCCGGATAAATCGAAGCAGTGTCTTTTTTGAGTGCAACTATGAGACCCTTTCCCTCGTCTGTGAGTTTCAGCATGACTGATGGTATTATTCACACACACAACAATGTTGGTGGCTTTTCAGTGTTCATGTTTCATTTCGTTTACAAAAAAAGATTGCAGGGCAATTTGAGATATATATAGCCTTAACTGGGTTCTTTACAGTAAATTAATCAATGACTGAAACGCTACTTTGGATAAAAAGCGAGTAGACCATGATCCAAATACAGAAAGCACGTAATTAATTCTGCAGCGAGTTGCAGATCATAGACACTATTAACTAAATCCGTATTATTGGTACTTTGATTACCCTATCAGGCCTTCTTCCGTTCAGGAAAAAAAAGAAAGGACTTCAGACGGAGATAACAAGACCCAATAGTCACCGGAGATGTTATTAGTGATGGTTCTTCACAATTCTTATTGATGTTCGCGCGATCTAAAAAGAAGATCAGTCTCTTCAAAATTCTTAGAAAAAGTTAGGTTTATGAAACGCAGGTTTTTATGCAAGTGTGCTTATTTTACCACTGGTGCAGTGGACCCGGTAAGCACGCATGGGTCAAAAGTCTTGATTTGCAGAGAGTAATCATTATTTCATTCAACTTGATGGTTGGCGAAGGATGAGGAAACATTTCTAGCCATAATGATAGCATATTGCGATGGTATCGAGTACAATAATGTAGTAAATCAACGTTAGATGTATTTAACTTTGCAGGTCTCAAATCAGCACACTCGAAATGTCCTTTTGACTCAGTTTGACGCACAAAATTTCTTGCAGCGATTTTTCTGTGGAAAACCTTTTATTAAGATGAACCATATATTTGGTATATTAAACTTAGTGCTTAACGTGTGTGTTGAGCCTACAATTATAACCAGTATCCCGTCAACAGATATAAGACATCAAACTACAGCACTGTGACCTCGTAGATCGAGCTGCATTACTGATATAAGTGAATACTGATAGAACTGCGCGTGACTGAAATGTCTACTGCAGTTCAATAGTGAAAGGACTCGTACGACAGATGCTACCTGGATATGAAGATGTATTTATAAAGATGTCCCTAAAGACTTGGTTGTGCTGAGCTATGTGTAGAACAAAGCAGCTGATATATATTCAGCACTATGATTGCCTGAAGAATTATGTAGAACGTAAAAACGGTGGAAGCGATCAGCGACAATGAGACGTAGTAGTTTTTCTGAAACAGTACAGCAGTAGTTTCTCTGAAACAGTACAGGTCTAGACGAGATACTATTCTTTGAAAATTAAGCTACAATACTAGCTGCTTGACTAAATAGTAGAGGCACCAAATATCACTATTGTAACTGGTATCAATCTACAATGAGAATGATAAACACGCAAATGTCCTTTCATCGCAAATCAGAATTTATGTTCGTTTTGTGGTGCGCTAGCTGTGGTGCGCCATCCCCTCGATACTGAAAGAACAACGGTGATTGTTGAACTGGCCAAAAGTTGTTTGCTCTGGCATACCTGTTGCTAAATAGTTAAAGTCCCTACAGAACACTGTGGAGTTTTGGTGCTGCGTTTCTTTGTGTATCTCGCTATGCATAACGACTTTACAAAATTATCACATGGACAACTTTCCCACACTTTCAAACCTACACAAAAAGATGGTTACATACTCGTAGCAAACTCTCCTTCTATTGCTGGAGCATAGTGACCTATACCGGATGAAATACCTTTGAATGCTCCGTATCCTCGATTAATCGAATGTAGAGTTCTTTCGTTGTTTCGATAATGACAAACATTAGCACTAGACATGGGGAGCAAAGGAACCGCCGATATTCTTCAAGGCAAGGTTCATTCCATGCAGCTTATCCCTAGGTGATACGTACAAATTGCCAGCGACGCTTCACAAACTCAGAACCGCAAATGCCAGGATAAAATAAATGCTATCTACTGTCTATGTATCTAATCTGTCTTCATTTTCATGTGGCAATAACATCCATCTATATTACGATCTCTCTTATTTTTATCTTCAAAACCGTAAACGTACTTTCTGAGTATCTACATTCGGCACTACATACTTACTCGCTAATAACCACTTGCAAAAGTCACAGAACTCCATCATGTCTCATTCAGCCCCAAGCTACATTCATTCTGGTCGTAATACCTCTTTTGATTTGTCTCTCACAAGATACACAAACTTGTTGATGTTCAAGGCCATGGTGATCCAAAGCATATTGTACAAAATGGGATATATTAGCTCAACATTGTATAAATCAGGATTAATCAAATCAACATTGTATGAATCAGGACTGATCAACCCAGCTTTTCTCGACTCACAATCAAATAAGTTCTCGCATGGACCATTGGAGACGCTTGATCACCGTGATCTAGTGTGTTCTGTTGAAGGGGTGATACTATTTTTAGTGAATTTGTTTAGAAGAGTGAGTTTCTCCCAGCAAATTCTAACCCACGAAGAGCATGCCTTTCTGAAATGGCTGTTTGAACGCACGCAACGCAAATCTGGAACTCAAAAAAAAGTTTCTTTTGAAGCATCTACTAAAGAAGAAGGTCTGAAAGGAGCCAAGCTTTTTCTCGGGGCCATAGCTTCAGTTGGGCATCTTAATGCTCCAAGAAGAAAGATGACTTGGATTATAGCTATCGGCCAACAATGGCCTTTTTATCCTTGAAAGCAAGCCATATTTAACGCTTTTGTTGGCTTCCTGCCAGCGCCATCTTCTAGAGCCCAAAGTCGAGCTTGATGAGCAAAATGGATCTGATTCAGCGGCTAAAGTCCTTTCATCAGCTCGGCCCTTAACCAAGAGACGTGTATATATATAGCATACTAGTCAAAACTCGGAGAGTTCAAAGGAGAGGCACAGATGGTGAACGGAATTATCAGAATTCCTGGAGGCAAAAAAGTTGATACGAACTGTGGAGAGCTTATCCGGGATACTACGTACCGCAATAAGTAGAATCACCATTATAAGTATAGTAGCCATAAACTTCATTTCACAGACAGAGTCTTGAGGTTTCTACCATAATACACGAGCTTTGCATGGAGGCTGCATTGTAGGTGGAAGGCTTCTGGAATGTGCCCTGACCACAAAAATGTATCTCAGAAAGTCGTAGAGGAGACTTCGCAGGCTAATGGTTGTAATTCGTGAAGAAAATCTCGATCTTAATGAGCATAGTCTGCTTCGAATGAAAGATGCTTCTACCATTTTCAAATATCGGATGAATTGTTCAGCAAAATGATGCATAAAAAACGGTAACATCTGTACATACATCCCTGCAACAAACTGCACTTCTTTTGTAGTGTATTATCAACATTGATTTAATTTCATCACAAAGTAATTCGCATATGCTTTTTAGTTGATTTGAGTCTTTTTGCATGATGAGCTTATTTATTAGCTACAGAGACTAAAAGTAGGTATGTTCCTCCCACCCCAAAAGAGTCCAGAGCTAGCTGCAATCTACCGAGCATACATTGAACGAATGCTACGCTACGACAATCCGTACGTCTGAGGATCAGATGGCAATGCCTTGCCTAATTTTGGTCAATCATGAGGATTTTGCCAGATGGGATAGTCATGGGGGTACGTGTGTTTCAATTCTAGGATTACATCTTCAGTCGGGAATTGCGTCCTGGAATAACACCATAACCTAGTCCCTGTAAATTGAGGGATCTCTGACTGCCGATTGCTGGAAGGTGTAGCGCTGTACGTGTTTCAAGAAAAGCATTGGGATGTATGCACCTATGAGCGTAGGTGGGAAAAACATTGAAAAGTGTATATATGAGCTACATTTTCAATTGCGAATGTTATCACATTATTTTTGTTACCAGATAAACTATCTTCAAACAAAGCGCTTTCATCTAAGGGCGGCATTAGAAATAATTAACTATTCTGGTTTGAGGCTGGCTGAATGGACTGCGTGCTGTCTCCTTAGGGACTGGAGAAGGCCCGTTGAAGTCATTGGTGGACATGATCGACGTGGAAGTCTCAAAAACAATCGACTCCGGTAATTTGGCTAATAGACTGCCGATCTTCTCTACATAGTTCTCGCAAGTTACTGGGAGCAACATGATCTGGTTACGGATGTCTTTGAGATCAGGATGGTCCCTCAAGCGCATGGAATGCACGAGAAAGCCCTCCATTCGAGCTGCCACAAGGGAGACAATATACGCATAAGGAAGGGTGCAGCCTGAAATCAATTCGAGGTAAAACCCCTTGACAGGGGTCTTAGCTTGTGGCTGCTTTGTTAAGAACGCTGCACGCACCTTTTCATGGTATTTTAAAAAGTCAAAGTTTCTCAAAAGAACAGCAACAAGCTGGTGATACTCGCTGGCGCGGTACTGAAGAACTAGATTGGCAATACTAACTTCGCTCAGATAAAAAGGTCGGAAATAAAAACTCCATGACTCGGTTTTGGCCTGACAGTTGCAGAGACTGTCCTGTAGTTTGAGAATCAAGCCAAGATTGTGTTCTGCAGCCTCGTGGGTGCCTGGATATCTAAATTTGTCGGGCCACAGGGGGCTGAAGCACAGGATTTTTGTGAGTTTGTGGCCTCTTTGAGCTGCGTAACTGTCTGAGAGAATCACTTGAGGGAGATGGGTTTTGATGTTGGCTACTATGGCTTTTAGCTCGTTGATTTCAGCTAGCATTTGTTCATTGCCAGCTTTTAGGGCTTTAGATGATTCCGTTTCCTTACTAGCAGCTTCTAAGGCTTTGGATGAATCCGTTTCTTTACTAGCAGCTTCTAAGGCTTTAGATGCTTCTTTTTCTTTTTTGTCAGCTACTAAGCCCTTAGATACTTCGGAAGTTTTATCGCCTTGGTCAGCTTTTTTAAATGCTTTGCCTTCAGCTTTTTTGGTTTCTCCAATTTTATCAGCTTCTCCTGTTCTCTTAGTCTGGATGATGTAGGATGATTCTTTACTTCCTTCAGCTTTTTTTGCTTCTCCAGTTTTCTTAACCTGGATAATGTTGGCTGATTCTCTACTTTCCTCAGCTTTTTTTGCTTCTCCCGTTTTCTTAGCCTGGATAATGTTGGCTGATACTTTACTTCCTTCAGCTTTTTTTGCTTCTCCAGTTTTCTTAGCCAGAATGATGTTGGCTGATTCTTTACTTCCTTCAACTTTTTTTGCTTCTCCAATTTTATCAGCTTCTCCTGTTTTCTTAGCCTGGATGATGTTGGATGATTCTCTACTTTCTAAAACTTTTTTTGCTTCACCAGTTTTCTTAGCCTGAATAATGTTGGCTGAATATTTACTTCCTTCAGCTTTTTCAGCTTCTCCAGTTTTCTTAGCCTGGATAATGTTGGCTGAATATTTACTTCCTTCAGCTTTTTCTGCTTCTCCTGTTTTCTTAGCCTGGATAATGTTGGCTGAATATTTACTTCCTTCAGCTTTTTCTGCTTCTCCAGTTTTCTTAGCCTGGATAATGTTGGCTGATTCTTCAGTCTTTTCAGCTTTTCTTGCTTCTTCATCTACATACGTCTTTTTGGCCTCTTTGGCCTCTTTGGCCTCCTTTTGTGCCAAAGCAGGCTTTAAACTGGCCTCCTTTTTGTTTTTCGTGATACTCGAGGTGACTTGCTGCTTATTTCCAGTATGTTTTTCTTCTGAAAGGCCTGGATCAACTTGTTGCTCGTTGTCTGCATCGTAGTCACGTTCTGAGTCAACTTCCGACTCGGTTGCAGGTGTTGAGTAAGAGCTCTTGCAAGAGATTTCATGCTTGCTGGTCTTTGTGGCTTTTAACTCAGCGATAATCATATCCAATTTAGCATCAATAGCTAATTGACGTTTAGCAGCTTCGTTTTCGAAAGCTCCGCTGGCGGTTTTGAGTTCGTTCAAAATCTCCATGAAAGTCGTGAACTTTTCGCTTTTACAGAGAGTCTTACTGAAACTTTTGATTTGGTTGTCAAGTTCTTTATTGATGTCTTTGGTTTGATTGTCGATTTCTTCATTGATGTTTTTGGTTTGATTGTCAATTTTCTCAGCAAGGTCACTCAAAGTGATGAACTTGGGAAGGAAAGCGTCACTAGATGGCGATTGTGAGACAGACGTAGCAGGGGTTTTGTTATTGGAAAGTGGAGACGCGGATGAAGTCCGTGATCCAGACCTAGCAGGAGTTCTGTTCCAATGAAGTGAAGACATTGTACTGGCGATTGAAAAGACGAAATTAGTGGCCCAATTTTCTCTGGAGAAAGGTAGCTAACAAGAAGGTTTTCAATGAGATATAGAAAGTATATCTGGAGCAAATTTCCTTTGATTAGCGTTAGACGTGCTCCTTATATCGTTCTATCAGCTAGCACCTGTGAATAGGAATAGGCAATAGATGGGCATCTCAAATTCTGGTTGCCTGAAAAAAGGGATGAAAATTGCCAGAAGATAAAATTATCTTCAAATATCTAATAATTTGTGATGTTACCCGTTTGTTTTGTGCGATGAGTCGTGGTATTCTGCTCTGTTGAACATGAAGATCAATCAGAAATCGGAGAGAGAAGTCGTTGTTGGTACAAGCATCTGGAGCTGTGAGCTTCAAACAAAAATAAGATGGGGATTTCAGGGTCTATACGAGTGAATTTTAAAATTACGTGCAGTGTCAACATAGATAGATACAAGCAAGACAGAGAGGTACCTTTCAATAACGTACAGAAGGGACGATGCGAGCTCTCCTGGTGAAGTAAGTAAAAGAGACAACTTGTGGGAACAGGCAATTGTGGCATGCCTTGAGATAACGCACTCGTATATTAACAGGTGTATTATATGCTACTCACAATCCCAATGACCCAGAAATGTAGTGAGTTTAGTCCAGGAGTCGAACCCAGGGTGATTTGCATTGAAGAGAGAAGCTAACAACTGGGTTATATAGGTTATGTTTTCAACGAGTGAAAAAGGACAACAACAGGGACATATTTATTAGCACCGTCAATCGAGATAACCGTCAAAAAGAATTTTTAGAAAAAAAAAAGAAAAGCAACATAGCGTACCCTATGCTATGCTGCTGATACTACCAAGGCCCACTTATACTCTTCATTTTGTATCAGCAGGAGTACGTCAGTCTACATATATCCATAATATTAATCACCGACTTTCATTGACCAAATTTCAGACACTAAAAATGTTTGTATCTGCTCGAAAATTTCTCCAAATACTTTTTTGAGTGAGATATGAAGAGTCAAAGTCAGAGGGAATATTTAAAGCAAATAAGGGCGTCAATTGACGCAGCTGCAGGCAGAAAGCAATTTTGTTTTTGGTAAACTATACCATTGGTAGGAAACACAAATAATAGGGACAGCTTCATTCCTCATGGCCCAATGGTCAAGGCACTTGACTACGGTAGTAGCAGTCAGCTAATGCAGGAATCAAGGGATTCCAGGTTCGAGTCCTGGTGGGGAAGCATTTTTTTGCACTTTTGGCCCTTGCATTACTTTTTCTTTCTAGTTTCTCTATGGAAAAATATGCTCGTAGTGTCAAGAGTAGCAATAAAGTGAAACAAGCTTCATTCCTCATGGCCCAATGGTCAAGGCACTTGACTACGGTGATAGCAGTCAGCTAATGCAGGAATCAAGGGATTCCAGGTTCGAGTCCTGGTGGGGAAGCTTCTTTTTTGCACTTTTGGTTTTCAATTTTTTTAGTTTTTTCGCCCCATTTTTCCGCGCTTATAAGCGTGAAATTATAGGAAAAATAAGGTCTGTAGTGTCACGAGTAAGAAAACACCAAAATAAGCTTCATTCCTCATGGCCCAATGGTCAAGGCACTTGACTACGGTAATAGCAGTCAGCTAATGCAGGAATCAAGGGATTCCAGGTTCGAGTCCTGGTGGGGAAGCATTTTTTTTTGCATATTTTTTTCTTGCAAAAAAGGCCGGCGATGATGCAGAAAGCTTCACTTGGCCTGTTAGCATAAGCTGGTTTCGTTGTTAGTAATAGGCAATGAAACCGATACACGAATCACAATAGGCATTCGATTTCCACATATAATTTTTGAGAATTCGTCTGTAACATGTATAGAATCTTACGAGTTGAATAGTGTTTCACTTTACGTGTATTACTCTCTAGTTTTAACCACTAGATCTATTGTACAAAATCTGTCACTTCAACCTCCTCCACCATCAAATTTGAAAGATTCGAATCAGCCTCCTCAGTTTGATCCTCTGTCTTTAATTCAGACTCGTCACTGTGGTTCTTCTCGTCTTTGAGCTCCTTCTTCTCCTTCGTCTTCTCTTTCTTTTCCTTCTTTTCCTTCTTCTTTTCCTTCTTCTTTTCCTTCTTCTTTTCCTTTTTGTCCTTCTTCTTGTCCTTCTTGTCTTTCTTTGATTTCTTGGCATGTTCCTCATCTGACTCCACATCTTTAGCAGCTTCAGAATCCTTAGTAGATTCTTCCAGAGCTGCTGCGTCTTCACGCTGCTCTATCTTCTCCACCACCTTCTCATCCTTCTCGTCATCTTTGTCCTCATTCTCCTCCTCCTTCTGCTCATCATCAATCGATGTGAGCAAAACCTTTTCGCCTGTCAATTCCTCAAGTAACCTCTGAGCCAATTGTGCCTGATCAACATTAGGAACAAATTTCCCATCTTCTTGTTCGGCTTTCTTCTTATTTTCCGTCTTCTCGATTGGTTCTTTTCCGTCAGCTTTTTCCTGATCTTGATCCTGGTCCTCTGATTCTTTCTTTTCGGATTCTTCCAATAAAGCGTCAACTTTGCTTGCAACTTCGTTCCATTTCTCAATCGCCTCTTTCATATCACTGACGAGCCTTATTTTGGACCCACCCTGAATGCTCTTCAAGTATGCTATAAGATCCTCCTTGTACTCCTCCAGAATTGTGAATATGTTTTTTAATATCCAGTTCTGTTTCTGCTTTGAAAACTTCCAGTTATCTTTATCTTTACTGAACTGTCTCAAATAGGCCAATTGATCCTTCTCCGGAGGAGGAGGTCTTTCGCTTTTTGGCAATTTCACTCTTTTGGGAGGCTTCTTGTCCTGTGTGCTGTTGGTATTGGCATCTCTGTCTCTTTTTTGTGACTTCAACTGTTTTATCTGTTTCTTGGTGATTCTGGAGTCCTCCAAATGGGTAGACACACTCAAAAATGAGTTGTCGTCAGCGGAGGTCTTCTTGACCTTGAGCCCTAATCTTTTCCATGCAGGGATGTGTTCTTCGGACATTGTGGTGATTGTGTTATGTGATTAATTTGCTAGTTTATGAATGATATACCTGATGAGGATCACCAGCCATTAAGAAAAATTTTCGTCTGCGATGAGGATGGAAAATTTTTTTAGCATTTATTGGTGAAAATTCGTCTATAAAAATTAGAAAATCGGGAGGATTGTTTCTTATGTTTGATACACCTTTGTTGTTCATGATGTGGAGAGTTCTTCACTAAAAGACAGCAATTAAAAGTACAACTTTGCTTCATTGGTTCTCTTAGCCACTCTCTTCATAGAGAGGCTATTGGTTGGGAGATTTGAAGTTGTTTTATGTTGCGAGAACAACTTACCTGGTTTGAGTCTGTTATTTGGAATCACAAGTAACGGATATAAGGATGGTATATATTCATTATTGAACGAGAGGATTTTAGGAGATGGGTGTTTTCGGTTGGCTGTAGTGTATAGCACAAAAACGTCTTTCGAATAGTACTTGTATTTCAAAAGGCAATACTGGCCATTATTGGTACAGAAATTAGGAAGTAGAAAATCGCCGATGATGATACAATCAGACTCAAATGGGATTACAATTGGTATGGGCAGCTACGAACTGCAAAAATGCCATCAATGGCCAGTTCTGATATATATGTAACATGATGCATCTATCATGGTATCCAAAGCACGTACAGCACAGCACACACTGTCAAAAGCCGAAGGGAAGAAATCTTCCATACCTGGTAACTTAAGTTACCTAAAAAGTGGATGCAAAAACAACGCTACGAACCTAAAGAGTGGATGCAAAGAACTGAAGAAAACCTAAAGGGTGGATGCAAAGAATAGAGAAAGAATGCCGAATGTATAGACAAAAGAAAGCCTGATAAATAGCCGGAACACCTGCTAAAAGTTCACTAGTAAACCGAACAAACAAAGCCTGCGGAAGGATTGTGCGGGTCCTAAACAATATTGCCAATACTGGACAAAAACAACACTACCACCCACTCTACGCCCAAAAAGAACAGACAAAAGAAGCACTAAACAAAAGAGTAGACAAACACGATAACCTAGTCAGATGCTTCCACAAAGACCTTACAATGTTCACCATCAACTAACCAACAGTCACCTCTATAAACCGTTAACTTCTAATGCACCAATAACCACACCAGCGTCACCTATCCTCTACCTCAATTCTTAATACAAGGATGGGTATATCGATCTAATTGACGTATTTGCTCCGTAAAATAAAGTCCCCATAGCACTTCCAGCACACTGTACCCCTATAATCTCAGTTTTTCCCACTTTTTCAGCCATATTGTTTTTCTGAATATTCAAGAGGACGAAAACTTGACTTTTCCTGACATCCACCGGACATATTCATGACACACCAACGGTTTCCCTGGCTTATTTCAGCGAAACTGCACGAAACAAAGCGAAAGGAACCTTAGAAACACCGCGTCTGGATATATAGCTGTACAACTTTGTCTTTCTCCTTGTTTTGTCACAAATACACACCCCACAATGTCGTCCGAAAGAGCCATCTTTTCATCAACCATTTTGGTTGAGCGAACGCCTAGCGATGCCTCCAACATCTTTTTGTCGCGATTGTTGGAGTCCAAGGGGCTCAACAACCAAATCGGCTCGTTTTTGTTTGATTACCTCATGATTAACAGACACTACGCCAGCAAATTGCGCAAAATCCTCGACACCAAGGGAAAGGCCCTCAACCAGTCGATCGACCAGTACGTCAAGAAGGAAATCAAGCACGACAGCAAGTACCACGACGCTTCTGTGCTCTCCAGCGATCACTTGGGCGATTTGGGGCCTGTATGGTCGGCAATTGTCAACGATATCGAGGAGGAGATCTTTGTGACTGAAACTTTTTGCACCAACATGGAAAGACAGTTGATCAGCCCCTTGAAGAAATGCTTCGACATCAGCAAAAACAAAAAGTACAACAACATGTTGGACTCCATCTTGGAGTTGTCGCGGCTTGCGGAATCCGTCAAAATGGAGGAGGGAGGCGAAGAGCCGCAAGAGGGCAGCGAGGAACATAAAAACAAGTTTGGCTTGGGAATCAAGCACGGAAAAAAGACCGGGCCGGCCGGCGCGGCCGGATCCAGCAACAACGAGTGGGTCATCAAGTCGCCTGACGTCAGCGAGCAGTTTGAGCTCTTTGAGGTCAACCGGTTGTTGTTTTTGAAGGATTCGTTTATTTCGTTCCAGAACAATTTGAACTACAAGTTCAACGAAAACGTCAAACACAACGAAAAGTTGTTCAGCACACTCGTGGACTTCGACCCCGAGCAGGAAATCACGCGGTTTGCCCAAAAAGCGGCCTCCAAGGGCGGATCCGGCGTTGCGGTGGCTGCGGCGTCCGCCTCCATTGCGGTTGAGAAGACCAAGCCCCGGGCTCCTGACTCAAGCGCGCTGCACGAGGTGCATGAGACCCTGCGCGACCTGCTGCATGCCGACGCAGCCCATGCGCACCTGAGCTCCAACCGCCTCAGCTTGAACCCGGCGAAATTCCGCGCCAAAAAGCTTGCGCACGAGGACGTTCTGGACGCCGATTCTTCCGCTGTTGACGACTTTGCTCCTCCAGCCCTCCAGCCCCAAAAATCAGCCCCTTCTACCATCCAGTCGAACGAAAGCAAGAAGAAAAACGGGCTCAGATCGAAAATGGGCACCTTGTTTGGCAGAAAGAAAAACAGCAGCAAAAAACGCAGCGACTCGATTGCCACCGAGAGCATTGTGGAGTCTGTAGACCAGGCGGACGGGCCTGTCCATGCGCACAGCGCGTCTAATGGAGCGGGCGAGTTATCTGCAGGCCAGGCTGCACGGGCAAGTGGCGAAACTCAATCTCTCAAGGACAAGGCTCTTAACCCCCGCCCAAGTTTCTCCGAGGCAAAGGAGCAACCGCTCACTGCCAACCAGCGTCCGCTTGTTCCGTCCAACAAAAAACAGGAGCTGCAGGAGCTGCAGCACGCACCCCCTCCTCCTCCTCCTACACGCAAGGCTGCTGCAGAGTCAGGTGACGTGGCGGGTGCCTCGGCGCCTAAACGCGACAGACGCGACATTCAGTCGAAGCTTTTCACCAACTTGACAACCGCAGCTATTATGGACCACGGGTCCGGAAAAGACAGATTGTCGTACATTGGCGAAGACCAGGTGTTGCCACCTTTGCCTAAACACTCCATCAGTGAAAAACAGGCGGTTGAGTCGCCTACGAGCAGCTCGATGGCGTTTGGCCACCAAAACGGAAGTTCCGCATCTTTGTCGCATTCCCACATGTCAAGCACTCCTACAGGGGGTGCAGGCACCAGCAGCAAGTTTATCCACCCAGATATGGTGGGCTCCGGGTTAAACGCCTCGGTTTCCGAGTCGATCAAGGTCACGTGCCGCGACGGGGAGGTGGAAAGTTGTCAGGTGATCGGGGAAGTTGCGTTCACGTACTTGGCGCAGGCGGGGTCTGCAGCAGCTGCAGACAACAACAGCTACCTCAGATTGATTGACAATGGCAGCGCGATCGACAAGTTGATTCCTAACCACTCGTTCCTCAACTTGGTTGACAGCGGAAACGCCAGCTCCGACCAGGTGAAGGTCTTCTCGATCAAGCCAAGCTTGGTGAGCTCGAGAACCTTGGGTGGATTGAAGTATTTGCTCAGAAATCCAGACTCGCCTATTGTGATTATGCCAGTATGGCGGTTTGAGCCTCACCAGGCCAGCTGCATGATGACAGTCAAATTGGGAGAAGCCTTGCACAGAAAACTTGCCGCTACAGGCAGAGAAATCCAGTTAGACAACTTTATAGTTTACGTTGCATTAGAGGACGGACCCGAGATCTCCTCAGCAATGTCTAGACCTTCGGGGGTGTTCAACAAAGAAAAGCGGAGAATCACATGGAAATTTACGTCACCGATCGTTTTAAGCGCCGCCAAGGCAGAAGAAAAGATCGTGTGCCGTTTTGTTACTAACGGCACTGCACAGGAATCGCACAAGGGAGCCCAGGCCAGATTCGTGATCAACCACGGAAAAGGCGGGGACGATGTGGTGGCAGACATTCATTTGCAGTATAGTGACGGCAGAGACAGCCAGGAAAGATGGGAGCCTGTTAATACTAGCAAAACGTTCTCGACCAGCAGTTTTACGGCTTATTCGATCTAGAAGGGTGAGATCTGAGTGCTTGTAGTTAGTTGCTAGTTGCTGGCTTTCTAGGGAATGCCATCTGCTTGGCCTGTGTGATTTCTTGTTCTTTGTTTTTTGTATGATCAACTTTCTTATTCAGCTTTTTCTGTAGCGTATGTTGCGAATATCATAATAATATAATAGTGTATTAGAATGTGTGTAGCGGGAGTGGAGAAGGATTGGTTGGGTGATGGGCATTTGGAGGCATGTGAATGGCTGAAACTTTTGACTCGATGCGAAGGAGTTATATTAATAGGGACTTTTTGACTCCACGAGATGGCATTGGGCAGATAAGCAGGGATTTTGACTCGAGGCGTATAAATAGCATGATATTTTTAGGATGATTGGTGATCAGGTAGCACGCGGAGGATATTATATATAGAACTTGAAAGCTCAATGAATGCATGTGTATGGAAGGGCAGGGTGACGTTTGACTTTAAGCGGTGACATGTCGGTAACATGTTGGGATGATCTGCATAACAAACTGCGGCAGTGCAATTTAAGTAAATAAGGGTATAAGCTGGGAATAAGATAAGGGTGGCCAGGCCAGGCCATACATGGCTGGATTTCCTACCAAAATACCGGTATATACTGGTCCTTAAATACTACACCTTCATACAGTGTGATCTGGCACCTAAATGTGTAACATTCATGTTCCCCGTTAGCCTATTTCATTCCCATGTTTTTGTCTAACATTCTGAACTACTGCATCGAGTCTTAGATGTGTTTTATGAACATCTATCTACTTCTCGATCTGTATCTATAGCCGTAAGCCCTCCTCTTCTATTCTTATCACGTAATCAACACCCCCCAGCCGCTCCGCATTTGCTTGACTCCTTGCGCTGTCTCTGTCACTGCCCTCCTCCGCAGTGTGCCTCCTGATTGCCGGAATGTCCGGGTGTGCGATGTAAATGCACGGGTGAGACCAGCTTCGTGTAATTTTTTACGCGTTTCCAAAGTAAGACAGCACGTGTGCAGGCACCTTTTGACCCAAACCCCCAAGTTCCCGCCACACAAACAAAAGCGCGCCACCCGAAGAGCTCCCACTGTTGTCAGCCACCCACCTGACCGCGGAGCGAAAAATAGGACGAAAATTTTTTAGCAGAGGGGAAAAAAGACGACAAAAAAAGGTAATCTCAACATCCACTCAAAACATGAAATCCAAAAGAATAACTAAAAAATAAAAAAATAACCACGCCGTCAAATCACAGGGCGTACCTAAAGAGCACCCAGCAAGGCATCCCCGCAAAGCAACAAAACCACAGCTGAGATTTGATATTTCAGCGAAAGCACCACAGCATCCTTCAATTGTTGGTGGCAGCATCGATCTATTGTTTGGATCCGTTTCGTGTTTTCAAGTCATCTCACGTATCGAATACTGCTTGACCGCAACATCAGTAGTTTCGCAGTGTTTTCTGAGCAGCCTAAAAGTCTCAGCGTTGCTAACGAGGATTTGCTTTGACGTGCGGTTCAGAGAACTCGGCGTATCATCGGACATATCTATAACAAAAGAGAAGAACAGCACAAATAGCAGAAACCACGATTGGCTTCAACACAAACAACAACATATACTATAACGATATTCAGCCTGATCACTCGGATCACAATCAAATCAACAATCAAATCAATCATAGCTATTTATCAAATCAACAATCAAATCAATCATAGCTATCAATCAAATCAATCATCAATACATCACCCAATTTGATTTCAACACACATGACCACACCATCCCCTACAAACACCCCAAATAATGCCCTCAAAACAACATAAAGGCGGGCTCAAAAGAAGCACAGGGCTTCTCAATCTCTCGTTCAACGAGACGGACGAGGACGCCCAAACACCCCCAATATCCCGCACAAACTCGTACACCATCAAACACATCGACGGCGACGCCTCCAAAATAATAGAGCCCTCAAAAAGGCCCAATTTCAAGCGGGCCTACTCTATTTCGCCCACGGTTTCCAATTCAAACTCCAACAAGCTTTTTAAGTTTTCCCACTCGCAATTCCGGCGCGTCTACACAGATATCTACGACCGCCGCGAAAACAGCAACAACAGCATTGAAAACGACGTCAAAAACTGGTCGCCCTTCAAGGACGACGACGAGCATCTCAGCGTGAAAATAAACACCAGCCTCACCCCCCTGGGCGACTCGGAGGACGCGGCGTCTGCGACGCCCTCGCGGTCCTCGAATTCGATCTTTTCGACCATCAGAAAGGTGCGAGACGACAGCATCGGGTCGGAATTGAGCATCGAGCGCCCCGAGATTGCTACGCAGCACTACGTGCACCAGAAGCAGGGGTCGGCGTCAACGATCAAGCTTGTGGGCGAGTGCGGCAAGCAAAACGCGGACTGCGCAATGCCCACCGAGTCGCAGTTTAGGTTTACGTTTGGCGCTGCAAGCCATTTCCGGCCCGCCCGGAAAAGCATGCTTGCGTCGCAGTCCACAGGGGCGATCAACAACGAGGAGCGGGACATAGGCTTCCGAAAGGGGACCACCAACAGCAACGACAACAGCAACACGAACACTAATAATAAAAACAGCAACGGCATACGACAGTCGCAGTCGTTCCGCTTTGTCAAGCCGCTCCAGACCGCCTTTATCAGCTCGGGGCTCACCTCAAAGAAAAACAGCGCCACCGCCAATGCCACGCCGCTCAGGCCGCCCAACTCCCCCTACATAGCCAACAAAAACAACAAACTTCTCTTTGGGGGCCCCCACAGCGCGGCGGAGCAGCCCAAACAGCCCGCGGGGATATTTGGCAGCGGCTATTTCCAGGCGCCGGGGGAAAAAACCCCACAGTGTGCGCCTGTTGCTCCGGACACGCCGTGCAGGGGCAACCCCCTTTCGGCGGTGTCGTCCGCGAAATACACGGTGGAACGGCCGCGGTCGAAGTTGGCGTCGTACGTGCTGTACAACGACAGCAACGACAGCATCACCTTCAGCCGGACCGCGAGTTTCCTGGCAAAGGACAAAAAGAACGACGACATGATTATGGACTCTCCAAACTTTGACAAAAAGAGCTTTGACTTGAATTTCTCGTCTCCTGCAGGTTCAGGATCGTACAGGATTCCCTCGCCAAACTTCAGCTTGAACAAGGCGTCCAAATACATCGAGCTCAACAGCATGATGTGCGGGGAGCGCTCGCCCAGCCACGGGGGCAAACACGCGCAAATTGCTAGCGGCACTGCGTCGCCCTCGTCGATCGAACGGGTTTTTTCGCCCGCCAAGTCCTCGGAGAAAAACCTAAAAGAGAAGTTGAAGTCGCTCAGCGGGCAAACGGGGCGCAGCACTGCAGGGCGGGGGCTTCTTTCGGGCACCCCCTTGAAGTCCGAGGAGCAGTTCAACCGGTTTGATTTGGCGGAGAACAAGTTGTCGTTGTGCGGTGAATTCCAGCGGGCCAACGGCAGCGACGACTCGATCAACAGCGTGCGGCGGCGGAAAAGGGGGGTGAGACTCGAGGGGCGGACAGTTGTGGGGGAAAATGAAGTTTTGGGGGGTGGCAAGGGTGACACTATTTTTGGGGGTGGAAAAAGAGATACTATTTTTGGGGGTGGCGAAAATGGTGTTTTGGGTGGCGGCAAAGGCGATATTATTTTGGAGGGCCACGAAAATGACGTCTTGCGGAACAACGAAAATATCTCCTTTATACACCCCCCCGAATCTCGCGATCCAAATAGCCCCCACGAAAACCAACTTTACCTGCTCTATGTGGCAAACAACAGCAGCACCCTGTTGGTCCGGTCGCCAAACTTCAAATCCATCAGCTCCATAATAAGCGACAGCCACAGCAGCAGCAGCGGCATCAAACGCAGCTCCAGCGGCAGGCCGAAATTCTGCAGCGAAGGGGGGTGGGATTTCGACATGGACGACGAGATGGAGGCGCTCACCCCCACGAAAAACCCCCTCGCAGGGCTCCAAACCGCGGATCCCGGCGCGGCAGTGCTCAAAACCCCAAACAGCTCGTGCCCGGACCTCCCCGGGGACCCCGCGACGGTCACCCCCAGTGCGCGGTTCTACGGCCGGTTCCGGGCCGCGCCGGCGGAATCCGCGGCGGCGGCCGGACCGGCGCACCTCATGGACGACTTCCTTGTGGGCAAGCTCGGCAAGGGCCGCATCCGCGTAGTCGGCGAGGGCGAGTTTTCGGTGGTGTACGAGTGCGCGTTCCGCAGCCTGCGGTTTGCGGTCAAGCGCGGAAAAAAACCGCTCCGCACCCGGACCGCACCGGCGCCGGAAAACGCCGCCGCGGCGCGCACGTTCCAGACAGACGACGAGCGCGATTTTGTGATGCTGCTCGTCGACGACAACCCCGCGTGCGTGAATTTGTGTCCGGACGAGGAAATCCGCATCCTCAACCTTTTAAAACGCAATCTGCGCAAGTTTCTGGGCTCGGAGTACCTTGTGAACTACGTGACGAACTTCCACGTGTGCGATTTCAACTACATAGTGACGGAATACTGCGAAAACGGGTCGCTTGACAAGTTCTTGCTCCGCAACTCGGAGCAGCGGTTGGACGAGTTCCGGGTGTGGAAAATCCTCACGGAGATCACGTTTGGGCTCAATTTCCTCCACGAAAACGACATTCTCCACTTGGACCTCAAGCCGGCCAACGTGTTCATCAATTTCGAGGGCTCGTTGAAAATCGGCGACTTTGGGCTCTCTGCGCGGGCCGAGGACCTCCGGCGGCGGAAACACCCCCTGGCCGGCCGGCGCGACCCCCGGGTGTTCTCGTCCGCGGTCCGGACCGCTCCGGAGGACCCGCAGCTCGAACGCGAGGGCGACCGCGAGTACATTGCGCCTGAAATATTGTTGCGCAGCGAATACAGCACCGCCGCAGACATCTTTTCGCTAGGCTTGATGGTCGTGGAGATTGCGGCGAACATATATTTGCCGGACAACGGCATCAGCTGGCAAAAGCTCCGGTCCGGCGACCTCAGCGACGCCGGACGGCTCTCCTTCAAGGACCTTGCGCTCAAAAACGCGCCGGACTCGGCGGATTCCGCGTCAACCGTCCCCACCGACGGCGGCAGCGCCACGTGCCTTTCCGGGCTCTCGAGCGGCTCGAGCGGCGGTCCGGAGGACGGAAGCTTCCTCCACGACGGCGAAACCCTCGATCTTGTTGTGCACTGGATGATTGAGCCCAATCCGCAGCACCGGCCGTCCACAACGCGTCTTTTGTCGCTCTACGAGTTGCAGTACACAGAATTGCGCCGCAAGGCGGGGGCCATCATCTACGAGGGCGAATACGGGCCGGGCTTCAGTTTGGGCGATCCCTTGGAGGCGGCGGAGGAGGAGGACGCGTTTAAGCACGACCGCAGCGGATCCGTGGCAAGCATCGACGCAGAGGGGAAGGAGGCGGCGGAGAACAACAGGACGGTTTACGAGTACTTGCAGGGGTTCAGCAGGGTGAAGGAGCTTTATTATTTGGGGAAGTATAAGAACAGGAGTGTGGATGGGTTGTCGTATGAGAATATTAGATATAATGAGGAGGAGACGTAATAGTGTGTTGATTTATGGATAATAAATGTGATTGATATACTCTAGATTAGTTTTGAGTGAGATTATAAGATGATGAGGAGGGGCTTTATTATTTGGGGAAGTATAAGAACAGGAGTGTGGATGGGTTGTCGTATGAGAATATTAGATATAATGAGGAGGAGACGTAATAGTGTGTTGATTTATGGATAATAAATGTGATTGATATACTCTAGATTAGTTTTGAGTGAGATTATAAGATGATGAGGAGGGGCT
>JAKTZD010000119.1:0-33096 GCA_030564765.1 Saccharomycopsis sp. NRRL Y-5750
TTGTTGTCCGATTTGTTTCTTTAAGTGATTATGTTAGATGGTTCTAACAATTGTTTAAAGTAATTCTCTTTTCTATATCCACATAGTGGTACTTTTCTTCCATCTACTTCTGTAGAACTATCCTTTTTTCTTGGATGTAACTATCTCCCGTCCATGTTGACTAACTAGTTCGACTAACTACTTTTCTTACATATATCGATCCAGGCCATTTCTACCAAGTAGTTTTCATCAATGTAATTGGATAAACGTAATGATTGTCAAGAGCAGAAACTGGTCCAGCGAATGGAGGCCGTTAGGCGAGAACAAATTGATCCGGCACTAAATAAATAATACGTGAAAAATAGAGGATGTCATGTGCTGTTTGGCTTCCTCACAAAGATAGGACGCCATCGCTCATAACCAAGAGTTCATCCAATACTCCTCTTCCCTTTTTCTCAAAAAAAAAGCGTCGAGTTACGCTCGACGGGAAAAACTATAGAAGTAAAATTAGTTACGGAATAACTGTAACATAATTAGATATAGAGAAAGAAAGGAGAATATCATCTTTATTATTTAGAAAATAAATATATCATTATATTAGTTGAAACCTGATACACGTATAAGAATCACATAGCCAACCTAATTTTTGTATACTTATTTATAATCGCGATACAGAGGAATACAAGGAAAGGAATTAGAAGATGTGCTATTCAATGGAGGAGATATCCGGGAACATGCATAGAATAGATAGGGAGATACATAAAAGGAGGACACGCTAATATACGGAAATATTAAGATGACTAACTCCAGGCAAATATCTGACAGTAACTATGACTGTAGTTCAGACCTGATTGCGAACGAATCCCGACAATGATAATAGTAAGTTCAACGAAGAAAGTGGTCTCTACTGTAGAAAGACCTTTGCTTTTAGGCGCACTGTAATAAAAGGAAACATATGTGGGTGAAATATCAGTAATCAGTTTTATCTTTGTTATCAATTTCAGTAGTATCGAATTTTGTCTATGGCTAAGCGCCAGAGTCTCGGGTGTTTTAGTGGAGCTATTCCGTGTGTAACGGTTTTACTCTCATTTGATGGATGAAAAAAGTGCCTCTCAGCGAGAGGCAAGGAAGAAAAGACCGGAAAAAAATTCCGGGAAAAGAGTTACCCTACCGAAACCCGATTTAGAAAGGTAGGGTAACGGCGATTTCGGCGAAGGGCTCATAACCTTTTGAAAACTCTGGAGAAATTTTTGAAGTTGGGAGAAAAAATTCGATGAAAAATGAGTTACAGTTAGACAGTTTTAAGGAGAAAATTATGAAGGGCTATTTGCGCTCAATAATATGGTGTAGTTCTATGTGGTATTATAATCTTGCTGTTGGATTTACTCAAAGTGTTTTGGGAAAGAGATGATGTTACATTATTTTTTACCCATTAGGTGCTCCCTCTTGATCTATCAATGTGGGTAGATCTCGTTTTCATTTTGATACTTTTTTTTTGATAAACCTTGGGGGTGTCAATTTCCATTTTCCGTTATTCTATTCATTTTGTGAATTGGAAAATGACAACTGGTGTCACTTATCATGGAGTAGTTGAGTCTTTTTCAGTAAGATAGGCCTCTACGAGACCGAGAATTGAATTCACTACAGGAAAGGACAATAGGAAGCAGAATGGCTGTTGGTGGCTCTGCACGTGTTTCACTGCGAATTCACTGCGAATAAGCAATCGCTTACAAAGTTGTTGCCTGTTGATGGATATGCACGTTCAGGCGCTAGTGAGTAAGAAGAGTCAATCAATGAATGTGCTTGATTTTGCACTGAGGAAGTACTGCTCCGGATGGTCGGCTTACTGTGCAATCAACTGAATTTGAAAGGGACTGGCTTACCAAACAATGCTACGACATCAGAATAGATGGTGAGGAGATTCAACGGCAACATGCTTGCACAAGATGCATTTGGTCGGTCACGTATTGGGTGCCATCCGTGCCACAAAAAGACCTCCAGCTCGCCACATGGTATGTTTTTGCGTGCTTTCAAAATCATGAACTATTGACATGAATGTGAACTGTGGACATAAATATCAATGTTAACACTAAGATGATGAGTTTGCATCGTTGTTTTTGCAGACACTTCAGAATACGCGGGTGGTGAATAGTGAATTAGACGACCACCAAGACATCAGTCTCCTATCCCAATCAGTCCATGATTGCCACTGATTTCAAGTTAAATCGGGCAATATTATCAAGTTATGCCCGAAACTTGCCACATGAGAGTACCTTTTCGTCCAGCTTTTGATTTTAGTGATTTAACGTATCACGTAAGAGGAGAGCTTCAGCCGTTGGAAACTTTGATGGAAGATTAAGAATATAACACAAATCTCAAGATAAACAACATTCAGCCAGTCGAAGTCTTTCAGAATAGTGACAAGAGGTGATATTGAAACGGATTCAGATGTTACAAACGTTGCTATTCACAAGTCTGGTGGTGAGATAGTGAATAGCAGTCTTGAAAATTGCTGCGAAGAAATAATCAGACGAGTGATTCGGAAGCCATGGCCATGATCTCCAAATTTGTCGTTTAAAGGCTTGAGTGTAGCCGAATTTCTGATTCTTGAGAATGAGAGCAATGAAATCATTGACGTGAAGCGCTGGTCGGCAGAATAATGTATATCAATCCCGAGTCTTTCACAAAGTTCTCTTGATTTAAAGAGTGACTCGCTGCCAACGCAGCTTTCCTGCTATTGGAAAAACTCCATTTCCATCACCCAGTACTAAGCATATGAGAGACAAAGTTGGCAACGGCGTTTTCTTGAGGTACCTAACGGAGATATGACACTAATCAAGACTTTTCTCGTGGTTTTCAAGAATTTACGACTTAGTGTACGAGACAATCCCCTCTAGGAGACTGAATATCATCACTGTAACTTGATTCTTGCTCCACTAATGAAGAACGTCACCACGATAAACGGCGAGAGAGCTGCACACGAGGCACTGCCTATATTAGATTTCCACGCCTTGTACATCTTGACCTGAGTATTTCCTACAAGCTTTAAGAAGTAAGCTGCTGATGGTAAAATAGCCAGTAAAGGAGAGTCAGCCGCAGCCAAGTGACAAAATCAAAAGATGCATAATTTTTTCGTGATTGGTTGTCTGATGATTACATGGTATCATTCGCATTCGCCAGTGTTTTGATACCATTCGTAACCAATGATTATTTTATGATTGACATGAGTGATGCAGATAGGGCAAGTAACTTGTACTTTGATGATGAAAAGATGTAGCTAAGTTTTGATATCTTCTTCTCTTCTCTACTTCTTCATCCACTGTTGGGAAGAGAACGGCATAGGGATATGTTCTTCTCGTATACAATCTCCTTCAAGCGGAGCAATTGAAAGGGCTGCATGTTTTACCTTGAAAAGTGAAGGACCACACCTCCAATGGGCTTCAATACTTGTGCCTAATTTTCAATGGTACAGAAGCTTCGAAGTCACTCAATGTATGCTCACAATTACGCTCAAGTCACTTGTTGAATTGCATGACATTATCGATGATGACAACCATTTGGATCAGTGTACATTACCCAAAGTATTCCTCGATACGCTACGCTTATGTATCAAGAACAAGATCATTCACAACCACAAATATCTTCTGGTAACTTTCAAAAATTACATTCCCTTGTTATATACATTGCTTTTTTGATTACTTATGCTATCATTCCACTTTCTCGATTATATTACGTTACAGCTCTTCTCTGTCAAACCACACAATAATGACCCCACGTAGACCTGCAAAATTTCCTCGCAACGTTGAACCCCTTCTACGTCCTGATGCCAAGTTGTGGAGAGGTTCGATAAAAGTTTAGCGGTTTATATAAAAATACCTCCGATGAAAATCAAAAGATATAGTATTGACTCCGGTGATAAATCAAGAGTAACCAGATACGTTTATGTGGCACACTTATGTGGGTTTCTCTTAGCGGTAAAGTGCCAGAAGATTGTAGGTGTCGACCTTTTTTACCAGCCAAATATGATAATGGAAAGACGGACAGTTTACAGCAAAAAGACTGACTGTATTTAGTACATCTATAAATTAGGTATACACGGATTTCAAGATACCACAACTGCGGACTAAGTTCCGTCGACCCTTATCTTAACTCTTCCCCATAAATACTAACCCCCTACTCACCGCTCCTGCTAATGCTGAAGTATAGGCAACTATATGGGATAATACACCTCTGTATACTAGGTATCCTCGATGCAAATTGATCGTGGAACCCTCGTTCCGATAATGACGAACATCAGCACTACACACGGGGAGCAAATAAACCTGCGATATTCTTCAAGGTGAGGTTTTCATGCCGTGCAGCCGTTTCCTTCTTTGATAATCCTATATATCGTCCCAGACGCGTGATAAACTCTATACAGTAGTTTAGAATGCTAGAATGAAATACATGCTATCTATCTATCTATAGATTAGGTATCTCGCAATCTCGAGCAAAACACGCATATTGATATATTGAATCAGAGAATGACATTTAATTTTTGGAAGACTTTGCTGCATGCGACTCCGTTAGTGATATTATGGAAGCGTATAAGCCTATAGTCGAAATAACCATTTTAGTAAAATAGTATGGCTGATATCACGGATTCTCATGGTGTGAGTCAGTCCAACATTAATTTACATAACAAAATGGTTTATAATACAGTGAATAAAAACGTCTTCTGAACTACAAAAATATTTCACTGGTTAGCTATCTCTCTCTCAGTCCCATCAATGATTTTTTGAAGGTGATTTTAGACACAGTCTATGCTAGATAAATAATACTCTTTAACTAAACAGTAATATTTGCTTTCATTTGCCCAGAGAGCTCCGGTGATACCCTTGCTTCATTCTAGCAGGAGCGATCTCGGGGTTACAGAAACCCCCGTTAGTACTTCATTAAAAAAATTATGATAAAACAACTATCAATCATTGCCAGATTCAGTAGGAGTAATCAACTGCATCAGAGTAATTGTCATCAAAGATGCATTGCTTCTCCTCACTACATGGTCTTTTGCTTCAAAGGTTGGAGTGGTCATTTGTTAAAATTAAAATCAATACAGTAGGGACTATGAATGTCCAAAATTTTTTTATCTTTCATATTTTAGTAATTGCTAGGCTTGATTCAACCCCTACGACCTAGTTCAGTGGTCAACCGTCCCTTGTTTTAAATTGGAGCGTTTTTTTTTTCGTTTTGTGATTATTGCTTCACATTTTGGCAAGCGCATTGGATACTTCAAGCTGTTAAGAGTGCCCCGACTAAAAAGGACCGTATAAATATTTATGCTGCTCAACCGGGGCTCCTTCTCTTTTAGATTGCCATGATGAATGGCTTTTCATTGAGGGTGAATAGATGATGCTTTTTTTTTTTTTTTTGTAAAGGATATTTGATTATGGCTACTTGCTAATAGTAAAACTTGAAAACAAGAACAAATTATCTTGAAATGAAACCGTAAATAGTAAATAGCAGCAATACTGGCAGTTGTGGTTCAATCTTTACAAGCGTCTGTTTTGCGTGAAGCTTTACTACTCGCTTACTGAAGACAATTGTTGTGATTAGATGATGATGCAGAAGCTATTATATATACAGTAGCTTTTGCAAATATGTCAAGCTAACGTCCAATTCTGACATCGGCGAAGAAATAAAAACAATTAGAAGGACCTTTATACAATTGTGAGCTTACAATGTGAAAATAATGTTAGAGAAGCCTTTAAAGCTGTGTATAATTTTATAATATCATCATTATATGGGTATCATATTGCATCTAAGTTTCGAACCTGAATTCCCGAAGTAGTTACCCCCGAGCTGTCAATCTTAGTGAACGAACTATCGTCATCATCGCTTTGCTGTTCTTCTGGAGCATCTTTCAGAGACACAGACTCAATGTCATTGGAAAAAAATAGAATGTTTGATAAACTTTCTAAGGATCGACTCTTTTTGATACTCCCTTCAATGTCAGGGTCATTCTCGGATTCATGATACAATACATCTAGCTTCTTGCCCTCAAGAAAAAACTGCTCATGATCAGGGAACAATGTTGGGCCCAACTCATCACATATCTTTGTGACTTGCTCCGATAATATCTGTCTTTCTTGTCTGATTTGGTTGATTTTAGAGTCATCTGAAGCCACAATCTGCAAGAGAAGCGAGGGAAAAGACTTGAGAATATCGATACCAATCTCGCCAACTTTGAAGGCACAATAAGTGGTGAAAACCAACACTAAGTAACAGCTTATAAATATCCATACACTCTCGCCAAAGCCTCCGCCACTGCGTTTGAGGATGTAATGAGTTCCTACAATTGAATATAATACATAAAGAATTGGCGCAAATATCACGGCAACAAGTATCTTCCAAGTAGCCACAACATCAATTGCCTTGATTTTGACGTCTGAGTTTGCCAACTGCTCTTTCTGCTTTTTGGCCGATATGATCTTGATAGCGATGAACACCGGAGAAAATAGAACAGTTCCTGGCAATGCTAACGAGCCATAAAGAATGGATGCAGCAATACGCTTCAAAAGAACCTTCAAAGCATTGATACTACTCTGTCTCCTGGTCAAGTATTTGATTTGATAGTCTTTGAAACCCAACTTGAAAATCTGTGCGTTGTAGTTTTTCACCGCATCCATTAATGTCTTGACTCGAGGGTCATTTTTGAAATGATTGTAGCCAGTGAGAATTCTTCGGTTAGTTTCATTGATGGTTACCAATGACATGTGGCCCCTATAATTGTAAAGCCTGCGGATAGTTTGCACTGTGGTTAGAATATCATAGTTGGGTGCAGTGACTGTCACGGTATCCAAGCTTTTCTTTATCTTTTGCAACAAGGTATCGACAGTACCTCTTGAGTCACTCATATACTTCTTCCCATCGCTTTGGGTAACCCTAATTGGGGTGCCGAACTCAAGAACAGCTCTTGATCTAAACTTGTTGCGATGGAAATAGTATAAGCCTGTTGGAACAATCAGGACAGTTAACTCGGGGTCAGCAGCGACCGCACCAAGAGCCATTATACTGACTCCCGGTTTCAACGGCAAAAGGTCGGCACGGTCATGAGAACCACCTTCTGGAAATATAGCGAGAATACCTTGACGATGCAAATGGTTGAAAACATGCTGAAAAGTCACAGAAGTTTGGACCTTATTGCAATACTTGAAGTTGCATCCGTCTGTTAGTAGTTTGTGTGCCTTTGAGTCAGATTCCACAGGCTTCGCCAATCTCAATTGATGATCGCTGATTATATCTTTAATTTTAAAGCTACCAGAACGTTCTGGCAATCCAATTAGGCCCCCTACTTCCATAAAGTCCTTGAAGTTTCGATCCGTGTGGTTTTCGGTAAGCACTATAGTATCATCGGAGTTTTCCTCGAGTCTAATCTTCATTCCATCAACAGCTTTCAAGTTGTCTTGAGCTCGAGGAACAGGAATGGAATTCACGAGCTTTGCCAATGTTCCAATTACAGGCTTGTGCATACTTGATTCCGCGATGATGTCACTCACATTACGGCCTAAGTATTGCTTTATAGGAACCATGACCACTGCACCATCCACAAACTGGTTAGCGTGGGGTGCACAAACTAGTATCACAGCATTGCGTTTAGTTCTTTCAGCAGGTTTTTCATTCGAGGACGACTCTTCACTTTTGGTCTTCGGGGCATTTCCACCGTTGATGGCAGCAATGACATTGGATAATCCATTGACCTCAACTTCTCGGAAGAAAATGTGTGTCACAATGTACATGAAAGCAATCACCAAATTGTACACAAAGTTCTCGATGGTTGGTGCGCGATCATTGACTGGAGTGTGATTACTGGTGGTTATTTTTGGCTTATTCAAAGGCATTTTGACGGGAGTGCTTGTATACCCACGCAGACTAGATATAGTATCATGCTCATGATCACAGAAAAGCCTTCTCGAGCAACATCAGAAAAGTTTGACAAATTTGGTAAGTCAAAAGAGCGTCAAATTCAATAGTCCATACAAACGGTTAGCCTTAGAGAAAACATTAAACACTCATTTCAATCCACATAAACGGTACATCATAGAATGTCATGTGATATGTCTTAGCTGCTTTCAGTCAAGCATAGCCCATATCGATAATCGCAACAGGATGGCGCAATGATAAGCGGAAACTTGTTTGAAACACGGGTACAGCTATATCACGGCTTTTTTCAGTCGTGTGTGCGATAGGACTAGACCAGCGTATTATTGAGTGGAAAGCAGGTTCTGGCCAGGTAGCACACGTCCTCATGTGACAACATGCTCTTACTGATAGGATCAGCATTTGTTTGCCGCAAAGTCAAATTGAAAATCAATATAATTCAGGGCTGCTAAATACTAGCCAGTATCTTGCATTACGACAAAAGATTACTTGCAGAAAACAGGCTAAAAATATTGAAGGTACATCTGTTCGCTAAATATGCTTGCCTGGATCAGTTGTCCTCTACGCATCACTCGAAAGCCATAGGGATACTCCACGATTTTTCGCGATGCCAAAAAACATTGCCCACACTGCTTGAGAATGCTCATAGATCTTTTGCATTCTCAGATGGCAAAATCACTTCTTTTTGCAATCAACTCACTGCGATAGGCGAATCCCTTTTCACCGACTTCCATGTCTTTCAAATCCCTTTTGGTCTCAAATGGGATCCACAAAATCAGGTTCGCCATATTGGGATGTATTTTCCCCAGACAGCGTAATATGGTGACGAAAGCGGTAAGAGTAGATGAAAAACACAAAGCACAAAAGGGCCCAGCCAGAGAGTCTGCGAACCTTATTTTTCATTAGGCCACGGTCAAGATGAAATTTTTTTCACTATTCCAATATAGAGCTAGTGTCTTATGATTCCTTACGACAGATCAGAGTATATATATAATCTCGATCATCCCCCAGAATTCTGTTTAGGATGAACTTTCCACGATTTAGTTGGCATATCTTGCTTGGATGACCAACACTTGATTCACTCGTTTTTCACACTCAATAAATTCCCATCATTATGAAGCTCGCTACATCTGTTATTGCTTTGGCTACTGCCTCTTTCGTTTCCTCCACATTGTTGGAAAAGGTGAACTTGTATGAGGACTCGTTTGATCCAAGAGAATACGATGAATTGGCCGACGATGAAGAAGACGACGCTGATGTCGATGCCACGTTGTCAGTAGACGTCAAAAGCGTGTCCAACTCCACATCCAGTGTAACCCTCATCCACCAACTGGTTTCAAACACCACCGTTAGTGCTTTCAAGAACACAACCTCTATCACTAGCACCAGTGAGGCAAGTAGCACTACGGACTCATCTTTCTCTGACGTTGCAACCACCAACAGCAGTTCTGAATCCACGACTACCAAAAAATCCAAGTCCAAGAAGTCGTCCAGCATCTCGTCTACTTCTTCTGGTATTGGTGCCACCAACTCCCAATTCTCCGGCTCTTTCATAGTTGGAGTTAGTGTACTTTTATCCTCTCTCTGCCTCTTATAAATTTAGTTTTGATCCACGTTTGCTTACTTTCTGCTATTTAATCTATTTTCTGTTCTGCATCTACTTATTCACGTATATTTAATAAACCGTAAAATTTTTCTGATATCATATGCTGTGCACGTTGCTATGAAAGCCTGTCAATTGTAGGGGTGTTGAGCTCTCTGTGGCTGTCGTATCTTGGCGTTGGTTTCGCTCTTTGAGTTTTTTGGCATATTAAAGTTCATTGGCTGATGCTGCGAAATGAAGAATGTTTATTCGGAGGTGAGCCATAGATAAAAAGATGACAGTTTCGTGGTTCAATTAGACTATTATATATATATACTATAGAGTTTATCGCACGGTTTTCCACAGATATACCTGTGAATATATACCTCTAAGGTTCATTCGACAAAGAATCTATATACCTGTGAATATATACCTCTAAGGTTGATTCGACAAAGAATCTATCTGGGTTCTATTTGGATATTGGATCGGCCACACATCTTATACCGTTGTCTGGGGTTGCAACCAAGAACCGTGTCGATCATTCTCCACATAAAAGTGTGGCATTTCCTCCTCCACACGAGCCACGGCCAGTCTTTGCGTGCCGTCTACACGAGTCTCTACCTACAACACGGAAAACGATTCCGCCTACATCAGTCTAAAGTCGTCAACTAGCGAAAAGTCCTCTGTTTCGCCAGCGCAATGTCGATTGTAGATGTTTAGCAGCAAAAGATATAAACAAAAAGTCATGATTAAATATTAAACGAGTGAAGGAATGGCCAGAACAGCAAACAACGAGCGATGAGAAAATGCATGTGGATAAGACGGGGTATGGGCGGAACCGCAGTCGAGCGGCAAAGCCAGCTACTGTCTTGAAAAACGGTAGTTGCTCAAAAGCGAAAGCCGCTTATTGTGGGAGCTGCCGCTGGTGCCGGCTAAAGGAGTGGAAAGCCCAAACTGGCAGCTCTGGTGGCGGCGATGGGCCACGTGGTGGCTGTTTGCGTTAGACTTGAGAAAGTTGAAGTCCTCGCGCTCATCGCGCACCAAATAAAACTGGTTTCTGCTGAGTCTTTTGGCGCTGTTGTCGCCGGCCGTCGTGGCCGGCACAACGCTGTTTCTTTTGTTCAAGGAAAGCAACGAGTCGCGGGAGCTTCTGCGCCTCAAGGTCTTGTTGTAGAACTCGTTCCGCGCAAACCCCGCCGGCTCCGTGGACACCGGCAGGTCAAAGTCCGGAACGCACGCCTTGCTTTTCTCCACAAGCAAGTTGGACTCGGACGAGTCCAGCGAAACCCGGTTTTTGTGGCGGTTAACCTCAAACGACGAAAAGGCCGGGGTGAGCGGGGTTGCGGGGGTGAGGATCGAGAAGGTGCTTTCGCATTTGCCGTCGTAGTCCTCGCAGTCGCTGCTGCTCTCGTTGTCGATGTCGTCCTTGTTGGAAAGCTTGTTCTCCAAGAGGTTTTCAAAGTCGATTTCGAGGGAAAAGTTGGAGAAGTCCGCCTCGCTGCACGCGCTGTTATTTTTCGCGTGGCGGGGCGAGTCGGTGGCGGTGCCGCCGGCTTTGCTGTGGCTGAGGGAGTCGGTGGCGGTGCTCGGCGGAGTCTCGAGATACTGCGAGGCCTGGGCCATTTCGTCGAGTTTTTTCTCGAGATTGACCACCTGCGACTGCAACCGGATGTTCTCGAGCTCCTGGGCCTTGAGCTGCTGGAGAAGCTCTGCATTGGTGGCCTCGTAGGTCGTCTGGAGGTCCACCTGGGTGTTGGACATGATGGGGTTCATGTAAACAGGCGGAGGCTCTGAGCGGCTTCTCAGGTGGCCGGCGGCACCCGGGGCAAGCGCAGCGGCTCCGGCAGCGTCGCCGGGGGCACTGCTGCCGTAGTACTCGCACAAGAGCCTGTCGTAGTTTGCCTTTTCAAGCTCGATTTCTCTCTTTAGGTGGTAGATTTTGTTCTTTAGCACTGGTATTTGGAGGTTTTCGCTGTTCAAGTAGCTGATCTGGTTGGAGAGCTGCCGGATCTTCTCGTTGAACTCCATCTGCGAGGCAAGCATCTTCTCGTTGGAGGTCTTCAACTTGAGCTTGAGTCGCAACTTGTTGAGGGCGTCCATGGCGAAGCGTGTTGCAGTGTCGATGTCTATGGGTGTATATATGTCTATATAGCGCGGTGCGGACGATGCAGAGGGCCTTCAAGAGGGGACAAGGCGGATAAACGAGATTTTGCGATGTTTTTATTTCACCTACCTCTCAAAAGCCAAGCTTCTCAAAATAGAAAAAGATATAAATAAAACCAACATAAATTTCATACATGTATAGAGAACAACCCTAAACAACGCTAAACAGCAGGAGAAACTAGGGAAATTAGGGATTTCCGGGATAACCTGCGGTGCGCACAGCATATGCGATATAAGGGGCTGGGAAACTGTTTTTGGCCGATGACCTTTTATGGACGTTTATATGGGCCGTGGGGCTATCTTGTCACCACCTTTTGGGATGGTCCCTGCTCCACTGGGGTCCTGGCTTGGGGTTTGTGCCTGCGAGCGCCATGAAGCTGTGTCCTGGGCCTGTTTCCATCCACCACAGCGAGCCACAACGATCATCCTCGACGATGATTTGCTCGCAGTGTGGACACCCATTCGATTCAGAGACACTTTTTTTTGAAGATTTCAAAAATGTGTTTTTTCTTTCTAAATTTAGCATCCAGGGGAAACCTTATAAGCGTAGGGCGAGCAACATTGCTGCTATTGTCTCTGCAACAGCTGCAGCTGTATTGTTGTATACAGAACTGGTAGATATGGGGGTTGTACGACAGATCGATACAGATAAGGCGATCGCAGCTTGTATAGAGTGGGTGTGGGTATCGAAACAAATCTCCAGATAGCGCTGGGGCAGCTGTGGGCTTGAGTGGCAGTCTTGGACCGGGAAATCCCCACGTTTCATTGCTGACTTGTATGATATTTGTGTGGGATAGTCTAGGGGATAGACACAGCAGCACGGATAAAAAGATCTAAGGTTCAGCCCCTTATGGATGTTCTTGAATTGAAGCACTCGCGGGTGGAGATTTGATGCCTGTACAATGCAATACGTCATGGGTCTTAGCAGGCAGTGCCAGGAATAGACTGCTATTATGGGCATAGCACCGTTTCTTGTGCGGTTATAAGCAGCGGTGCTAAAATCCCTGTTAAGCGCTGCAGCTGTGGAAAATCATGGAAGAATCCTTTTTTCGCATCACGGGATTTTGTGGCTATAGATAGCAAGGCTAGATAGCAAGGCTAGATAGCAAGGCTATAGATAGCAGCTACATGGAGAGGGGCGACCGTTGCAAAGAAGACTTAGAAGTTGGGAAGGTTCAGTACTTGCGTAGACAGGAATTTGAAGTTAGACAATTGGTCTGCGCTTATGGCTTTTGTGGGAACATGCAATAAGCCTATTGTTGTGAATAGTATTTAAATAGCCCAACTACAAATAACTACAAGCTCAACTACATGGTACTTCAAGTAGTACAACTACATAGTACAATTACGTAGCACAACTACATCGCACAACTACATAGTACAATTACGTAGTACAATTACGTAGTACAACTACATAGCTCAACTGGCACAGCGCACTTGAAAGCGTCTGAAAAAATACATGAATGCCATCATGGGCTGACATCGGCCTCAATATCCTACAAAGACAATCCTCAAGGCAAGGCAAAAGGCCATCTCTTACAAACCTCTCACATAAATCAATAAATAGATTACGTAGCACATTGAATAGCACAACTACATAGTACAATTACGTAGCAAAACTACATAGCACAACTACATAGTACAACTACATAGCACAATTAGCACAGCACAGAAAAAGCCTTTAAGCAAACTACCTGATTGCCATAATGGGGCGCTATCAGCTTCAATACTCTACAAACACAAGCGTCAAGGCAAAAGACCATCTCTCACATATCACAAATCAGCAAATAATTTAAATAGCACATATAGCACATATACCACATCACATCATCAAAGCAAATCCTCTACCTACTCACTCCACCTTGTGGGAGTCCATCAAAGCAAATCCCCCACCTACTCACTCCACCTTGTGGGAGTCCGCAATATCCTACAAACACTCCTCAAGGCAAAAGACCATCTCTTACAAATCACACAAATCAACGAATAAATTAAATAGCACAATAAATAGCACATATAGCACATATAGCACATATAGCACATATAGCACATATAGCACATATAGCACATATAGCACATATAGCACATATAGCACATATAGCACATATACCACATATACCACATCACATCATCAAAGCAAATCCCCCACCTACTCACTCCACCTTGTGGGAGTCCGCAAACGGATTCTCCTCGTCCTCAGACTCGTAGTTGTTGAACGACCGGCCCTCGTCGGAATCGGAATCGTAGTCCGCGCCCCTGGACGTCGCATGGCTGTAGCTCATGCTTTCAAGATCCCCGTCGTCGTCAGAGTCAAGGAAATTGTTGCTGCGTCTCTTGGGCGGGTCTGTGTCGTCCACCGGCTTGGAATAGTCGGAATACTTGCGCAAGGCGTCCACAAGCTCGTCGTTAGCG
Organism: Saccharomycopsis sp. NRRL Y-5750; assembly: GCA_030564765.1. NCBI lineage: Eukaryota > Fungi > Ascomycota > Saccharomycetes > Ascoideales > Saccharomycopsidaceae > Saccharomycopsis > Saccharomycopsis sp. NRRL Y-5750. Next base: position 14,054 of record JAKTZD010000119.1, read on the forward strand.
TGGATCAACTGCCCCAAAAACTCGCCCTCGTTGATCACCTGCAAGTACCGCAAAACCTTGCGCCGCAACTGCCTGCACTTCTCAAAGTTGATTGCGCACCGGTCGTTGTCGATGGCCAACTCGCCGCGCGATCTGTCCAACGCAGAAAGCTCGTTCTGCAAGGCGACGGCCCCGCTGCCGGCCTCCGCCAAAATGCGCTTTATTTCGGGCCGCGCCTTGCAGATGTCGATGCTGGGGATCTCGTAGGCCCTGTCGGGGTCTGCGCGGCTGTCTGCGGCGGTGCTGCGCTGCGCAAAAACGCTCTCGTTGTCCGAAAACTCGTACGCGGTGTCGTCCATGAAGGAGGGCACTTCCCGGGGCCTTGCGCCGGCCGCCCGGGGGGCCCCTGGCTTGATGTAGCCCTGGACGTAGCGGAACAAGCCGGTCAAGCCTGCGTAGCGCGAGTCGTTGCCAAACTCCTCGTGCCAGCCAATGACCATTGCGATGAGCTTTTTGCGGATTTTGCCTATCACCGAGGGGTCGGAAACCATCACTCTAAGGCGGTCCGCCAAACGCGTGTCGTTGTACAACGCTGGCTTTGTTAGTAGTTGCGTGGCGCGGCAATAAGCGGAAGATACTCACGTGTTAGGGGCTTTCCCCCGTTGGACACCAAAAGCTCGAGCACAACAAGAGCCCTGTACTGCACAGAGGGCAGTCCGTACTTCAACTTCTTTCTCACGGCCCTGGCAGCCTCGACGGCCCTGCAAAAGTTAGTAACAGTGATCCCCCACAGCCGCTGAATGCTGGTACTCACCCTGCTTCGCCCTGGTACTTGATGGACTCGAGGATGCCCGGGATCTGGACCTCCGGCTCGAATTCCGTGGTGCTTTTCTCCACAAGCAACTGGTTGATGCTTGCGGAGATCGCGGTGTATGGCTTTTCGTCTGAAAATAGCCCCATTTTCGGTTGCGGCGGCGGTCTATGTGGTATGTATGGTCGGCGAGTGTTTGCTGGAAGCGTTGCGTTCGTGAATAGGGGCAGAGTTATCAGTGTTCCATGTGAGGGCATCGTTTTTTGTTTTGTTTTTTTTTTTTTGCTTTTTTGTCTTTTCAGACAGTGTGCATGTCTTTTCAGACAGTGTGCATGTCTTTTCAGACTCAGTGCTGGCCCTTAGTAAGGGCCCCTTACAAGTGCACAGTAGATGTTTTGAAATAAAGATGGCACTTGGTGATTAGGCTGACGTTTTAGAAATAAAGATGTACATCTAGTGATTAGGCAGACGAACACTTAGCGATTAGGATGTTTTGAAAGAAAGATGACACTGGCTGACGTTTATAGAAATAAAGATGACACTTAGTGATTAGGCATACGTTTATAGAAATAAAGATGTACGTCTAGCCATTAGGCAGACGTCTACAGAAATAAATATATACACCCAGCCATCATGCAGACGTCTACAGAATGCCTCGTGAAAATAGAACGTAGTGTAACATAAAGGTATGAATGAAAAAATGCAAAAATCAAGCTGTAGCAACCGTGCTGATGATATACATCTGATAAAGATGTACACCTAGTGATTAGACAGACGTCTACGGAAATAAAGATGTAGACCTAGCGATTAGGATGTTTGCAGAAATAAAGATGGAACTTAGTGATCAGGCAGATGACACTTAGTGATTAGGCAGACGAACACTTAGCGATTAGGATGTTTGGAAATAAAGATGACACTTAGTGATTAGGCAGACGTCTACAGAAATAAAAATATACACCTAGTGATTAGGCAGACGTCTGCAAAAATAAAGATGACACTTGGTGATTAGGCTGACGTCTACAGAAATACAGATGTACGTCTAGCCATCATGCAGACGTCTACAGAATGCATCATGAAAATAGAACGTAGTGTAACATAAAGGTATGAATGAAAAAATGCAAAAATCAAGCTGTAGCAACCATGTGCTAATGATATAATATAAAAAATGTAATAAACCAATGCGATATCAATATACAGACAGCCGCAACTGCGCTGATCAAAAATCGTAATATCAACATGAAGCTGTTGCAATCTGTCCGTAGCTGCGCTGTGTCCGCCTAAACCTTGTTCAGTCAAACATATACCCCTTGTTGTGGGCCGTGGCTGGCGTCGTTTGTGCATACCTTGGATGGAACACCCCCCCGCGGCTCTCGTAGTCATGAGCGTTGTCAAAACCCTCTGCTGCCTGCCTGTACTGCGCAGTCTTTTGGGCGTCCTCCATTTTGTCTCCAAGATGGCCAAGAAGATACCACACACAGCCAAGGAATCTGAACGCAGCGGTGAACGCCACAATCCACAAAATCACCGTCAAGAACACCTCGGATCTTCTGTTGTACGAGGTGGTGAGGTTCTTCGTCGACGTAAACCCATCGACACTGGAAACAACCGCAATGATCGCGACGTTGCTGGCCATCCAGAGCACAACCACCGACGATCTCACAAGAGCGTAGTAGTCGTGTTTCTTCTGTTCCTTTGTCCGGGTGTCTTTCTTCATTCTCATTCCGAGTCTGTTGGTGTAGATGTTGTCGTCGGTGTGCCCTGGCTCGGTGATTTCCTGGAACTTTCGGCGATACTGCTCGTCCACCTCCTCCTGCTCGATCGGCGCGTCCAACAAGAACACCAACTCCTGGTCAAAGATTTTCCCGCGGTTCTGGTACAGGACTTTCTTCTCGGTCTTCACGATTGTCACTTCGTCCTTTGCTTCGCTGTCATCGCGGTTCCCCCACGACAAGTCGTGCAAGTTGCAGAAGGCGTATATCTGCAAGACGTTGATGTAGGTGGGACTGATGAACAAGTACTGGAGAAACGAGGTGAACATGTGCCACGGCTCAAAGTAGAGGAAGGAGGCAACGAAGTACAACGCGTAGGTGGACCCTGTCGAAACCAACAAGTCTCTGAATCTGTGGTTGTGGAACACCAAGGTGTGGAAGTTTTTGACCGTCTCAAAGTCCTGGACCGACTTGACGATCATGAAAATCGCACAGAACATGGTGTAGGCCATCAACACCGAGTAGAACACCATCATGCAGAAGTACACCTTGGCGGTTCCCTCAGGACGGTTCCCAAACGAGAGGACAAACGTGATCACCGTGGTTGCCACGTACAACCAAAGAAAGAGACCTGCAAGCACCTTGGCGCCCCCAAAGTAGTCCTCCATGGACTTGCTCAAGATTCGGAACACAAGGAAAAACGAGGCAATGCTGAACCACGACACGGTCAACTGGATGCCCTGGTAGATAAACTCCACCTGCAACCATATTTTGCGGAGAACGCTGTGGCCCGACTGCCATATTCGGTAGAAGTTGATCAACGTGTGGAACGAGGCAAAAAACGACCCGTTGAGCCATCTTCTTCTCTGCTTGATCAACGACGAGATGGACACGGGGGTGTCTGTCTCTGCGGTGGCGTTTTTGACGTACTTCAACGTCCAGTTGCTGTCCTTCTTGACCACCAACTCAAAACACAAAATCCGATCCTCGGCCAAGTACATGTTTCTCTCAAACACCCCCGCCTCCGCATCCTGATCCAAGGTCTCGCCCCGGAAATACTTGGACAACGGGCCGTTCCCGTCAGGCCCGTTGGCCAACGCCTCGTTTCTGTAGGCACTGAAGGCCCCGGGCAACACCGAGATAAACCCAAACACCGACTCTGTTGGCTTGTCCAAGATGTTGGATATTTTGTACTCGAAGTTCTGGGCGGCCACCAACGGATTCAACAAGTTTCTGAACTTGGCCCCAAGCCCTGCTTTGATCTCTCCACAGGCACCCCCCACATTGGGATCCCTGTCAAACGCCTTCCACAACTCGTAGACAGACACGTTGCTGGGCTGGGTCCCCGCATCAAGCAACACGGTGACTCTGGGGTGCAACGCCTCGGCAAACGCCTCAAAACACCAGCGGTGCGAGTTGATTTTCTTCTTGTTCTTCTCCTTCAAGCAGAACAACAACTGCACCGGGAACTGGAGCCCTTTGAAGCTGATTTTGTCCTCCTCGGTGGAGGAAAGGCCCATGTTCGTGGTGTGTTCGTAGAGATGCGCAAGCACCTTTTTGTCCTCGGTCAACTGCTTGGTGGCAAACCCCTCCTGGTACACACCCAAGGCTGCAAGCAACGAAAGCGTTTTCTTGTTGACTTTGTTTCTTCCGTCCGCGACAATGACAACCACGACCTTTTTCCAGGACTCGCCCCCCCACACCGGGTGGTGTTTCTTGTTGCACAAGTGCGCAATGTTGTTGAAAACCCCCTTCAAAGTCCGGGCGACAAGATACGGCAACTCGTCGTAAAGCGTCACGCAGATCATGAGCTCAGTCTTTCTTTTGACCGTGAAGAAGTTCTGCCGCAAGTCGTACTTGGAGGCAATGAACTGATTGGGCTCGCATGTGACTGCGGAGTATCGCATGTATTTGAACTCGTTGGTGAGCCGCACTTTGTGTTCGTACTGCTGCAACAAGTATGTTGAGGTTGGCGAGTCCATGATCAAATTCCCTCGGTAGGTAAAGAACTTTTTGGGAACGATTTTCAAACGCGGCATGTTGCGTCTGGCATTAAGCTTTGCGCTGATCTCCTCAAGGTTCACCGGCTCTTCATGCAGCTCGCCCTGGCTGTACAAATCGTCGTCGTAGTCATCATCGTCGTGCTCCTTCTCCTCGTCGTAGTAGCTGATGTGCTCCGCCGCTTCCTCGGCTGCATCCACCGCCTCGTGGACCTCGTCATCGTAGTCAAAGACCATAGGCATGGCGATGTTCTCGCGGGCTGCACCACGCGGTACTATGGAGCCAGCCCTTTCTCTTGCTTTGGAATCAAGCTTCGAGGTGACTTCTTTTATCTGCAGTATTGGGTTGACGACAGGCTCGCGTGCTGGGTCTGCATACGCCAAGTTATGCAGGCTCATGTGCACCTGGTTCCCAGGAAAGTTAGATTCGGAGGTGTGGACAGGATAGAAGTCTCCGCTTTCGGGGAACGGACGGAACCCGTCCTCGGCATCCTCAACAGCATCCTCGCTTCCCGAAGAACTTGCCGCTCCCGAGCTGTTCTTGGCATGTTTGTATCTTTTTGACTCGTTCAACGCAGCCTGCGCTTTTCCTTCCATGTCGGCGTTGTTTCTTCTGGAGGCAGTGTTTTTCACGGGAGCCTCCATGTAGAAGGGTGTGTTCAAGTTGGATCTCAACTCGTTGATGTTTGGATTGGCTGCGGACTGCTGAGCGTTGTGTGGTGGAGATCTGCTGTAGGAGAAGTCGTCGAAATGATAGACATCTTTTCTGTGGCTCATCGTTAGCTGTTAGTGTCTACGACTGTGATATAGTACCAACTACTGATGAGATAATGTGGTAGTGAAAATTGGGAAGTACTTACAGACCCTCAGCCAGTGTGGGATACACGCAAATTCAGAGAAATCCCCTTTTCTATATATATTCGTCGCACATACTTCAATTGATCCAGTAGTCGAGCCCGTCCATACAAAAACGCACTGTTGACATTGTAGGGCCAGAATGCCTCTTAGACGATGCAGAAAAACGCATCAATGGAAAAGGAAAGGCTGGTGCCCAGCGAAAAAGGCTATCGAATATGGATCCGTCTTTTTTCAATAATGGGGGTGTGTGCACACAAATAAGGGGGGTCCCGAGATCTGCACTCTTAACGATCGGCTTTTGTTCGTAAAATTGACCCAAACTTAGTTAACGGCCGATAAAATGTTTCTTTCGTAAGAGAATCGTTCAGCCCTGTGATGTGAAGGCTCACCGTCAAAATGGACTGGTGGTTTTCTGTGGTATTTTGTGTCTCAAGCCCAGCGTTGATTCGCTGCTGGGCCTTGTAAAGATGGGCATCCGTCATCTGTGATTTCCCTATTGTCTTCGGCGTTCTTTCCAGATCAATTCGACTCGAAGTGGGGGGTTCTCTTTGGGGCCAATGCTCTCACCTGCCAATCCCACCCGAAGGGGCTGCGTTCTTCGGTTTGTATGGTTTTAGCTTTTGATTTTAAGGAACAGCTCATACGGGGGGATAGGGTACTTTAGTTATACGTATGGCGACGTTTTCCTCATTTGGTGGTACTGCTGGTGGAATCGTATTTTCTCATTTATGGTGCTGCGCTTTGGAATCTCAAGAGTGTCAATTATGGTGCTGCGCTTTGGAAACTCAAGAGCGTCATTTATGGAGCTGCTTTGGAAACTCAAGAGCATCCTTAAGAGAGACTTGCTCGTACATCTTGCTATAATTTCACGACTTCAAAGCAGGCAAAAGTGAGTGCTTTGAGTCCAGCTACGGCTTGTCATGGACACTCAATGATGGTGTGATCGTATTTTCTCATTCATCGTGCAACGCTTTGATAATTTGGGTCATCAGTATGTGCCAACACCCTCACACACCTTCATGTTCATACCTTCATGATGCTCGCACTTTGACCATCATTTGGTACCGCTCAAATCATTAGAGATAGTTTCCCGTGTATCATGACTGCACCTCCGCTATTGCAGAGTATCACCAATGGCAATAATGCGTCCCATCTATAACCTGCCCTTTCTGTCAGCACATCCAGACCTCCTTTATGCTCGTACCTCAACATCAACGGCTCCCAGAATAGACAAAACTCTATTTTCTCTCCACCCAACCCACCATAATGGTCACTCTCATGCTTAATAATACCCATCACCATCAACACACTTTCATCACGGAGTTATTCCCAAAAAGGCAACCGATCTCTCCCCGGAGTGTCTGTAGCATCTACTGGAAGCGATGTGAAATTATCCGTGCGCCAAAAACGGCAATTTTGCTGCATAGGAAAAACTTGACTAAGTCCCGTACTATGTCAGCAGATACCGGATATACCATCGACGATGGAGGTATCTACGGTATGGTTTATAAATACTGGGGTGTATTTCTAGTGTGTTTCCATAATTTCTTGGCAAATCTCATCAATCAGCGATGTTCTGCCTGTATCAAAGGTACCATAGAAAATATATCATACACCGATGGACTCGTCTGACAAGAAAGATAGCTTGGAGCAGACCCAGCAAAACGTCTCATCAGATATGGATGCCTCAAAGGCACCCGAGCAGGACTTGGAAAGGAACGCCGTGGAGCCAGAGGGCAAGAGCGATGAAAGTACAGAAGAACCATACTCCATATACACCTACAAAGGCAAGGTGTTCCTCACACTTTTAGTTGCAGCCGGAGGAATATGGTCGCCGCTTTCTGGAAATATATATTTTCCGGCATTACCAACGATTAAAAAGAAATTCAACATCAGCACTGCGGACTCAAACTTATCTGTGGTCATGTACTATATATTCCAGGGAATATCGCCGATGTTTTCGGCGTCTATGGCCGACAGGATCGGCCGTAAGCCATCGTTGGTATTCTGCTACATTGTCTCGATATGTGCCAACATAGGGCTTGCTCGATGCAACAACTATGGCGTGTTTTTGTTTCTAAGATGTCTCCAGGCCTTTGGAATTGCTCCCTCGTTTCCTATAAATGCTGGCGTGATTGGTGATCTAACTCAGAGACACCAACGAGGAACTTTCATTGCCATCATGTCTGGTACTCAAATGATCGGGCTGGCCTTTGGGGCAGTTATAGGTGGTGGATTGACTACTGCTTTTGGGTGGCGAGGAGTCTTCTGGTTTTTGGCAATAGGCATTGCTGTGAGCTTGATAATCAGCGTTTTCTTCCTTCCTGAAACCAACAGATCAATTGTGGGAAATGGAGGAGTGATTCCAAGGAGATTTTACAACAAGTCTTTGCTGATCTATATCATCCCCAAGATTCGCAAACAGCTCACAACATCAACAACTACTCTTGTTACTCCCATTCAGGAGAATTTCTTTGCACAGCTCATTGGATCTCCAAAGATTTTAATGCGTCCAGAAGTGGGCCTTGTGTTGATCCCGAGCTCGCTAGCTTTTGCCATCTGGAGTATGATGTTGACTACAATGACGAACAGCTTGTCAGCCTCGTATGGCTACAGTGTGCATCGTGTGAGTTTGTGTTATCTTGCGCCTGGTTTTGCCGGAGTCATTGCTTCAAATCTCTCTGGAAGACTTATGGACCGCAGATACCGCAAAAAGAAGGCTCGATTTGATCAGTTTATACAGGAGTATGAATCCGACTCCTCGAAAGACCAGTCCAAGAAGCCGGAGTTCAATATTTTCAAAGGAAGATTGGATGTCTCGTTTATCTTCTACGGCATATCTGCCTTGGCTACTATTGCTTTCGCGTGGTGCATAGAAAAGAAGGTTCCCTTGGCTGCGGTTTTAGTATGCGCGTTTATCACGACATTTTGCACGTTTGCCTGCGTGTCGTTCCCAATGGCCCTTGTCATGGACCTATACCCAAAAAAGTCGTCTACAGCTATGGGTGCCATCAACTTGACAAGATGCCTTCTGGCTGCTCTTTTTGTAGGTGTATTGGCCAAAATGGGCGACGCAATGTCCATTGGTGGGTGCTACACCTTTATGGTGGGTATCATGTTGATTTCTACAATAGGGATAGCGGTTTCGATTGAATACGGCTTGAAATGGAATGCAGAGAGCACATTGTTCAAAGATTAGCACCGTATTTCTTTCAATTTTATATGGTTCCAAAAGTTCGGTGGCTTCACGCATTGATAGATTGGGTATCCATAGCTTGACCATCATATGTGGCCTGAAGTGGGCTCAGAAAGTGCTCTATTTATTGATACATTTTTCTACCAGTTCTACCATTTCTGTAAGTCAATCATAAATAAGATGACCATAGCAGGCATCGTTTGTGTAGTTGCTAATATTCTAGAACCCTACATTGAACCACTAGCTGGCCAGACACTGTTTTCTCTGCGGTGATTTGTTTGCCAGACATACTGATATCTCAGGTGGCCGAACACTGTTTTCTTTGCGGTGATTTGTTTGCCAGATATACTAATATCTCAGGTAGCCAGAACTATAGAGGCGACAATAAGAAAGCCTGCCCGCCTCCGGAGCATCCTGGGTTATTTTCCAATTTTCCGCTCTGTTATCCGGCTTTGCCAAAAATCTATAAATTTGTAGATGCAGAACTTTGTTCAGGCTGATTTTCCCTCAATATGTTTAAACCACCAGAGCTTATGTGAGCCATGCTCTCTAATATCGTTGAAGCATGTGGGATATTTTAGGGTCTCGGTCGGCACAAACTCGTCAGAACTCATGAACTGCATTATCTTGGAGAGATAGAGCTTTTCAAACTCCATCTGAGTCTGGTTGGACTCTATAGAAATGATACCTGCGTAACGCTTTTCGCGTGTCAAGATTCTCCTTTTCAATGGATCAAAACGGTAGGTACGTGCAAACGTCGTGTATGACATACCTGGGTTCAGTTTGTTGTGTTCAAAGTAGTGGTTCAATAAACTGTGTCCCACTTTTTTCACAGCACTGGTGTCAGTGAGTGGAGTGGCTCGACTCTCAATAGCGTCAGCGAATGGGTAATCGAGCGCCCCTAGATACGTGATTTCATCATCTTGAGATTCCTGGAAAGCCACGTTATTCCAGTCTGTGGTCTCGTTTTCCAAATGGACTGGAAGCAACATCACACTGGGCTTTTGACTGATTAAAGAGTACTTGAGGTTCCTTAGTATGGCAAACTCGGCGGAAATGTTAAGACTATGCAAGTATCGCAGGAAAATATCTTTTTTTTGGGGGTTACAGTTGTACCTGACGTTTGACTTTACGAGGTAATTCAATATGTGATCAAGGGTGCCTTGCCTCTGCATATACTGAGTGTTTATATGCAGGGCTGAAAGATATGCGAGTATTGGGCAGTACTCGCTTATGTAGTCATTTGTGTAGCCTCCAATCAGTTTGCTGGGACGCGAGTGGTGGTAATGGTGGTCGTCTTTGAAGCCAGGCACAAACTTCTCCTCAGGGTCATCTGTAAATGCCCTCGGGTAATGAAATATGCAACTCCCGGACTTTGAGCAATAGTCGGAGCTACACAGATGAGTGTGAGTTGCCACAACGAAGTCAAATATAGGTGACTTGACGGAATCAGGCAAGCGAGCAACAAAGTAGTCATCGAGCTCCTTCTCGTCAAACTGATCAAAATTGTGCATTCTGATCATAATATGAGCACGAATGTTGTCACGGCTTTGGAGTTCATACCTCACGACTTGATATTCAATTCCACTGAACATTATCAGAAGCATTCTGAGTGTAAGATCCACAACTATCAAGAATTGCTGAGTCCTGTCATGTATGTCAAGGCGATTAGCAGCAAGGTGGGGATTTGCGGTTACGGTAACAAAGATATTGGCAGGGCCAAGCTTATTCAGTAGTATGCTAGCATCACGAAAGGCTTTCTTGAAAAAGCTGTCGCCTCCCTGGATGCTGTACGGAAGGGACGATATTGTACTGTTTTGCAGAACAAACTCAATGTTAGCCTTCTCGATGAGATATCTTGCTAGCACTTGAAAGTCCTGGCCAAGCTTGGAAACCCGGAACCTTTCAGGGATAACCTCGATGAGATGCGGGAATGCGAGATATGCCGCCACATCTCTAATAGAAGCTAAATTTTCTGGGGAGTCCACGTCAAGCTCAAGGTCGTCCTCCCTTGGAGTGGAACGTTTGTGGTGATTATTTTTGGGCCGAGAACTGTACCGAGGAAGTAGCAACGGGTAGGACCAATGGAGCTGATCCCACCATGTCATGAAGCAGTATTTGGTGCGATCACCTCCAGCGGCTTCTCGCCGCATGAACCATTTGTACTTGTGGTCCGTACTGCCCAACTGGAGATACTCGGCTTTAGAGATAGTGCGAAAGTTGTCGCCCAGGTCTTCCATGGTACCAATATGGCCTGCCGGCGCGGTGATATATGCCAAATAGTTGCGAAGTACATGGTGATTCTTGTAGAAGTCGACTATGATCCGCCGAGGTAACTGGAGCACATGCAAGCCTTCTGTGCGACCTTCCGATCTACCAGTGACGCTTCTGCTTCTGAAAATGGATATGTCGCTCTCATCAGCTATGAGCTCCTCGCCAACATTACCGAAGGGTTCTTTCCGTTTAATCATGCGGTAGGTCAAGTTGACCTTTCCAGCTCTGCTGAACGATGCGGCTGGAGAAACGGTTTGACGATCTGATCTAGCAAGAACTGGAGAGATAATATCATTGAGCTTATAGACCAACAGTCCTATGTCTGGGCTATTGAGGATTTCCATGAAAGTTGGGTCGTTCTTCCACTCGAGCATTTGCTTATCCACCTGAACCGACCCAGTCATGCAGCACTTGTGGAACTGGTATGATGTCTTGGTGAGTAACGCAAGATAAAATAATGCCCCGCAGGACTTGCAGCATGCATCCGGGTGGCCCAAATGGAAGAGGTTCTTATGACCGTACTTGGCATGAATATCCTCAACGCTTTTTGGTCTCTTAGGCTCCCCTGACATGAACATGCGCTTCAAGTCGGTGTCGGTATCGCAGTGGATATATTTTGCCCTGATGATCTGTGTAACTTCCTGCTTGGATAGAATGTGATCTGGGGCAAATTCGGACCCAAGAGGCAGCTCTTTGTAGATTTCATAAGCGGTTTTCATTGGTTGTTTGAGGGTTTCGAAAATGAAAGCCTTGGGATAAGCCTTGAGGATATAGAAGCTAATGCCTTTTGCAGTATCTAGAAGGCACGCTTTGAGGTTGCGATTAGCTTCATCGTTGATTTCTTTCTTGAAGGAAAAGTATTGAACCATGATATAAGGGAGATTCTAAGGTAGTAGCAGTGAAGTCAATAGTCAGAAAAAGGATTTCTTGGATGTTTACAGCTCCAAATGATCTCGGTAGAGCAGGTCGTATGTATTGATCTGTATGGATGTATGTATATATATATAGACGGTCATTAGCAGACCTTTCCTTATGTCTTTGCTGAATATAGACACTGTGTATCTTATCCGAAAATACATGCAGTGGACTGAAAGCTGATTTCAGTATATCAAACGTTATAAGAAATAGCAAACTGTAATGCTGTGGATAATTACTCGTATGTGGAATGTTAGAATTACATGCGCTGTCATTATTACTCATAAACTCTGCTACTAACACAGCTGCTTGTAGCTCTCAAAAAAAGGAATGAACATAACGGGCAACCATACTCGTCTCAATCGCAAAAGAAGTGGAAGCCTATGATTTCCTTCTGAGGGATGGTTATGTGATATAAAGTGTTTTAGATGTTATGTGAAATTAATTGTTTTAGATGTTAAGTGATGTTCCTTGGATAATTCACCTTTCGTTGTATTTTGCAGTTCGAGCCCCAAATATACGATACGTCTGATTGTTTTTGCGCATGAAAGTAGTAGGATTTGATATAATGATCGTTTCGGGGAGGCAACCCGTAATTTCGGTTCGCTATTTTTGTGCTTATTCCTTGGTAAGGAGGGGCCTTTCAATCAATCAGTAGTGTTAGTTTTCCTCCACCTGTTGTTCTTTTGTCTGGAATAGCCACGGAAATCATATTATATTGCATAGGGCACGTTTCAGAGACGCATTTTTATTGAAATTTTTTAACTGAGATACTTAAAGAGAAGACGGATTTCCTAACTGAGATACTCAAAGGGCAAAAGTAGATGCAGAGCTTTGTAGATGCCTAGCTCCATGACTTTGTAGATTGTGGATTTGTAACTTTGTAGATAGATAGATATTTCTGCAAAAAGATTGCAGATAACATGCAGATAACCTGTTGATAACTTGAATATAACTTGCCGATGCCTTACAGATGACATGTATATTATATAGCTTGCCAAAGCCTTACAGATGACTTGTATATTATATAACTTGCCGATGCCTTACAGATAACTTTGAATGATTTTAGATAACTTGTAGATTGTACATTTGATTGACCTCGTCTATTATATAAAACAGAGTATATACCAATGTGCTATTTGAGTTCGTATTTGACACTGTTGGAGCTCAAAAAGTACACCAAATTCTTTGTGTTGTCGATTCTTGCATTCTCGCTCTCTGGGCCGGATGTCTCCGCAGTAGGCTTCTCAAAAAACCCAGCAAACCCAACAGGGCCACGTTCACAATTGCCGCACGTCAAAAGCCTTTGAATGTGAAAGATTTTCTTGTTGTCTCCTTCGACAATCGTAGGGTTTTCCAAGTCAATGAATCTCGAGACACAGATATTATCGAAATCCCAGGAATCACCGATTTTGTAGAAAAGCTGCTCCTCGCTTGTGGCCACTTCCTTTGGATTGATCACCTGGAGAGTCTCTTTATCCAATGTTATGCATTCAGGGCCCTGTTCCACTATCACCAAGCTCAGATTGAAATGATTATGTCCGGTGTAGGTCATTATCCGGCAATCGCACTTGTCATCAAGAGCACATCTTAAGATGATCTCATTTCTGGCATCTGAGTCTTTGGGTATTGACTCTCTGACTTTTGAAAACGAAAGGTATTGTGACATGATGTGTGTAGAATGTATAGATACTGTGGATGTTGTATGGCACGTATGATCAGCGAATTGGAGTTGAATTTTCTTGATCTTTTTTTACGATTTTCGAGAGTGGCTGGTGTGTGGCGAAGTTTGTGAGCTCAACATGGAAAAGGTTGACAATTTGAGCACTGGGAAGCCACTTGCATCGCCGTTATCATTGTTGACGCTTGATATAGATGGTGAGCCACTGGATAGCAAGTGTGCCTGATAAGTGTACATTGAAAGCATCATAAACAGATCGAGCGAATCAACAGAGTAAGGAAAAGAAAGGTACGTGCAGATGGATAGATAGATAGAGTCTAGCATTCTAAACTACTGTGTAGAGTTTATCACGCGTCTGTGACGATATATATAAGTATCAAAGGAAAAGCTGCACGACATAAAAACCTCGCCTTGAAGAATATCTGTGGATTGCTGTTATTATCGAAACGAGAATCGATCCGACTCCAATTGATCCAGGCGGTTGGATATGGTGCCTGTTATTGCCCTTCTTTACCCACAAGATATTCCAGAACATTAAAGTAAGAGTAGGTGTATTATCCATAGTTACAAGTAGTTGCAAGTGTAAGTGTGACGTAGCATCGCTGGACTGAGGGGAGATAGCAGCTGATCCCCTTGGAAGACCTTCGGGATGAAATAACACTGATTGCACTACAGCCAACAACGGATCACACGCATCACTACAATTCCAGTAAGTATAGTATAAAATAGCATAGTATAGTATAGAACAGCAATAAACTGAGGCGAAATATAGTATAAGATAGCAATGTAAAGTGAGTATAATATAAAGGACTATAATATAAGTCAACGTCTCTTCTCCTTCAAACCACCACATCCTCGTCCGTGATCCGTGTGATTCTCTAACCTTCTATTAATTACAACTCGTTGATCCCCCCCTCCACACACAAATGGTGGAACAACCCCTCCGTGTCCCTAAAAAGGGCCGCAGGGCTGTCAAACTGCACAACCTGCCCGCCGTCCAACACCATAATCCGGTCGCAGTCGAGCACAGTGTGCAAGCGGTGCGCAATGGTGAGGATTGTTCTGTCTTTGAACTCGCGGCGGATTGTTTCCTGGATGGTGCGGTCGGTTTCCGCGTCGATGGCCGCAGTGGCCTCGTCAAGCACAAGAATGGTCGAGCGGTTCAACAAGGCCCGCGCAAGACACAACAACTGGCGCTGCCCCACGGAGAGATTGCGCCCGCCCTCGGAAACCGCGGTTTCAAGGATATCGAGCAGGCGGTGCCGCTTGGCGCAGATGGACATGAGATGGGCGTCTAGGCGGGATATTGCAAGGGCCCTGAGGAGCTGGGCGTCCGTGTGGGCGTGGAGAGGGTCCAAATTGTCTCTGATGGACCCTGCAAAGGCCAAGCAGTCCTGGGGGATGATGGCGAGCCTGCTGCGCAACGTGTGCAAGGGGATGCGGTCGATGCGCTGATTGTCGATGGAAATGGCGCCCAGGGAGGCCTCGAAGATGCGGAACAAGGCCAAGGCGAGGCTGCTTTTGCCTGCGCCTGTTCTGCCGACAATGCCGACTTTTTCGTGGGGGCGGAGTGCAAGGGAGAGGTTTTTGAGGACAGGGGGGAGTCCAGGGCGGTATGATGCGGAGTAGTTGGAGAAAGTGATGCTTCCGGGGGCTCCAAGGCCGGGGGCCCCAAGGCCGGAGGCCCCAAGGCCCGTAAGGGGCGCAGGGGTGTCCTCAAGGCCCGTAAGGGGCGCAGGGGTGTCCTCAAGGCCCGTAAGGGGCGCAGGGGTGTCCTCAAGGCCCGTAAGGGGCGCAGGGGTGTCCTCAAGGCCCGTAAGGGGCGCAGGGGTGTCCTCAAGGCCCGTAAGGGGCGCAGGGGTGTCCTCAAGGCCCGTAAGGGGCGCAGGGGTGTCCTCAAGGCCCGTAAGGGGCGCAGGGGTGTCCTGGGGGGTGTCCTGGGGGCTCTGGCCATCCCTATAGCCATTTTGTTCATACCAAGGGGCCCTCTGGCCCTCCGGGCCGTTTTCTGCCTCTAATAGGTCCCTCTGACCATCCCTATAGCCATTTAATGTTCCTTTTGGGCCCCCCCGGCCACTTTCAACCGCCTCCGGAGCCAAATCCGCATACTCCAAAACCCTCTCAACACACACCATATTCGTCTCAATCTCCACAGACGCCCGCACTATCCAGTTCAACGAATCAGTGATTTCAAGCGCATAGCTCATCACAAGCCCCACTGCCCCGCTGCTCATGGGATATTTCCCCCCAAGCGACCACACGCTCAACAGCGACGTTGTCAAAAGAACCAACGCCCCAATGACCTGCAAACGGAACGACAACCACCGGTTGATCGCCCGGAACACGTAGAGCGCCTTCAAGTTGAAGCAGATGTGTCTAAAGCTCTCCTCCTCAAACCGCAGCCGCTGTGCAAACGCACGGATGGTTTCCGCCCCCGCAAGCGACTCCTGGAGGTGTGTGAAGATCGGCGAGCGCAGGGAGCTGCCTATGCGCTTCAAGTCGCGCAGGGACAGCACGTAGTAGCCGTGGAAGTAGAAATAGACGCCAAACAACACCCCCATGGGCACCACCGCAAGGGGAATTGCGTACAAAATCATGGCAAGCGTGCAGGCCGTGGCAAATCCGGCGCTGAAAAACCGGTTGACGGTTTTTGGAAGGCTCTCGTCGATCTTGTTGACGTCGTTGGAGAACCGGTTGAGAATGCGGCCCAACGGGGTGACGTCAAAGAACGCCATGGGCGCCCGCACCACTGCGTCGGCCATGCGGTTGTGCAAGGCCTTGCTGGCGTTGTAGGCGCAGTGCTGGTAGAGCACGTAGGTCTTGAGGAACACGCAGGCGGCCCCAAGGGCCCCTAGGAGGAGATAGACGGCAATAAAGGCGGTTCCGGGGGCCGGGGAGTCTGCCCAGCGTTTGAGCCAGCAGTTGGAGAGGAGCTGGAACGCGCTGGCTGCGGCAATTGCGAGGAGAAAGAGGGCAATAGCGGGGAGTGAGCAGGCGTTGATGTAGGAGAGGTATACATAGAAGTTATCCTTTGCATATGGAGGTTTTGCATTGCTATAGGGGGATTGCCCTTTGGGAGTGTCATCATTTGATTGTCCGTTGGAATGCCCTTTGGGAGTGTCCATCAATGGGGTCTCACTATTCATTGAATCCCCCTTGGATCTGTCAACCAATGGGCCCTCTCTATTCATTGAATCCCCTTTGGAAGTGTCAATCAATGGGCCCTCTCTATATATTGGTTTCTGATTCCCGAAATTATCAACCAATGAGCCCTCTCTATTCACTGATTCCCCCTTGGATTTGTCAACCATTGCGCCCTCCCTATCTATCAATCTCTGATTCCCAAAATTCTCAATACAACTTACCTCCTCCCCTCCTACAACAACTACCCTGTCTGCATCCCCCAAAATCATCTCGTTGTTCGTCGCAAGCACCACGATCTTCCCGCTCAACATCCCCTCCCGCCCAAACACCCGCTCGATGATATGCTTGGCCACCCGGTTATCCACGGCGTTCAACACGTCGTCAAGCACATATATATCCTTGCGCGCATAAATCGCCCGCGCAAGCGACATCCGCGCCTTCTGGCCCCCCGAAAGCGTGATTCCCTTCTCGCCCACAACCGTCTGGTCGCCCTGCGGCAACCCCCGCAAGTCCTGCGCAAGATCGCACGCCTCGAGGGTCCGGCGGTAGAAATCCGCGTCCAAAGGCGCGCCAAACAACACGTTGTTCTGCACAGTGTCGTTGACAATCCACGGAACCTGCGCGCAAAAGGCAATCAGGCCGCACACCCGCATTTCCGGGCCGTCCGCGTCCGGACCGTCCCCCGGAACAAGCGGCAACTCCCCGAGAAGCGCGCTCAACAACGTGCTTTTTCCGGCACCGACGCTGCCCACCACACAGACCAAATCGCCGGGGTTTGCGGCGAGCGAGACGCCCCGGAGCGCGGTTTTCCGCGGAAGGAGCCCCTCGAGGGCCCCGGAGCCGGCTTCCTGCGCGGAAAGACTGTCAAAGGCGTCGAAAAGCGTCGCCGCCGACAGGGCGTCGCTGGCGGCGTCCGCACAGCCGCAGGCCTCGCGCTTGGCGGAAACCGGCCCGAAAAAGCCCTCGGCAAGCCGCGCACGCTGCTCAAGCACCTCGCGGTCCCAGAGGAAGGTGCAGTTGCGGAGATACACCGCCGGGCCGCCGGGGGCCTTCTCCTGGAGCCCCAGGGCGCCCTGGGCGGGCCCACAGACCTCCTCGCACACGAGAAAGGCCCCCACGCGCTGGAGCGCAAGCGCCGCCTCGATCACGCTCGAAATGAGCGTCGGAAACTGCAAAACCGGCCCCGTGAGGAGCCCGAAGAGCAGGAGCCCCGGGAAGATCACCTCGGCGGTGAGGCGGCCCGGATAGCTCGCAAACGTCGCCACCGCAAGCAACAACGGCACCAAGGACCACGAAAACTGGTTGTACGCCGTGAAAAGCCCGATGCGGCGCAAGTTGCGGAGCTCGAGGCTGTTGCGGGTCTTTTTGAGGGTCGCGACCATCGGGAGCTCCCACGCGTAGAGCTTGATGCTCTTGATCAGCCCCACAATCTCCAGGATGATCTTGGTGCGCAGGTCCTTGTACTGCATCTGCATCTTGTTCATGTGCTTCAAGCTGCGGATGAGCACAAAGTTCACGGGGACCATGCACAGCACAAGAAACACCCCCGCAAACACAGGCCGTCCTACAAGCACATAGAGCGAGGCTACGGCCCCGAAAACCTTCACGGGGATGCTTACAAGGTGCTGGGTCTGCTGGCTCATGTTCTGGATCCGGCTGATGTCCACCGAGACCAAGTTGACGATGTCCCCGGTGGACTTGTCGAGCCGCGCCTTGGGCGACAACACAAGCGTCTTGCTGTACGCCAACGACGTCAACCCGGCCTTCACATAGAGCCCGAGCTTGTACAATTCTATGAAAAACTTGTTATATAGACACGCGGCGCCCACAGACACCCAGAACATCTGCGCGGCAATGGCGAGCCCCTGGGCCCTGCTGTGGGCCCCGGGGTCGCCAAACACCGCGAGCAACCGCCGGAGGAGCATCGGCTGGAGGAAATAGAGGCTGAGCTCGGCCACGTGGATCGCAAGCGCCCTGCAGAGCCGCCACCCGAACGTCCGGGCCAACGCGACAACGAGGCAGGTGCGCGGGGCGTTTCTGAAGCGCGGCAGCCGCATCTGCAGCCAGAACACCCGCAGCAACGCCCGCGAGGTTGCCGCGGGGTCGATGTCTACGTTGCCGAGCTGCCTGACGTCCTCGACGGAGATGTGCTTGGTTCTAAAGCCTTTTACAAGAAGCGGGTTGAGCCACGAGAAGGTTACGCTGGAGAAAAGTCTATATAGGGAGGGCCACAGGGACAACAGGGCCGAGGCGCCCGCGGAAACCGCGAGAAGCGCCTGTGGAATTGACGCTGGGTCGCTGTAAAAGGCCACGCCCGCGAAAAACGCCTGCACGAGCCAGAAGCCCTGGGCCCGGGCGGCCCGGGGGCCCGCAGCCCACGCGGAAAAAATCGCCGCGGGCTGCGCAAGGCCCCAGGGGCCCGGCATAAGGACTAGAGCGTCATAATGAATTGTAGGGCATAAGGACGAGTAACAGC
>JAKTZD010000120.1:0-31681 GCA_030564765.1 Saccharomycopsis sp. NRRL Y-5750
AGGCGCCGTACCGCCCCGCAGGGTTCCCGCCGGGCACGGTGCCCGAGACGTTGACGCTCACGTGCGGCGAGGGCAACTTCGCCAGCGACGCGGTGGTGGCGGTGTTCATCAACGCCTACGGCGAGCCCAAGGAGTTCGTCAAGTTCCAGCACAACCCCGTCCGGGACGCCGAGTTCGGCGAGGAGCTTGCGCGCACCGTGCGCAGCCTCCGGCCGGACGTGATCGGCGTCAACGGCTACAACGTCAACACCAAGCGCCTCGTCGACGTGGTGCGCGCCGTGGTGGCGCGCGAGCAGTTGCGCCCCGCGCGGCACCCCGAGGGCGACTACAGCGGGTTCCCCGAGGGCCAGCCGCCGGTGTTGGAGGTGGTGTACGTGCCCGACGAGGCGGCGCACCTCTACAGGACCCTGGCGGCGGCGCGGGCCGAGTTCCCGGGGCGGGCCACCGCGGCGCGCTACTGCGTGGCCTTGGGCCGCTTCCTCCAGAGCCCGCTTGCCGAGTACGTCAACTTGGGCCCCAGCGTCGGCGCGGTGGCGTTCCACCGCGACCAGGACATGCTTGCGCCGGAGCGGCTCCGCGAGGCCGTGGGCACCGCGCTCGTCGACATGGTCAACATGGTGGGCGTCGACATCAACCTCGCGGTGCGCGAGCCGTACTACGCGCAGTGCGTGGCCTACGTGGCCGGGTTGGGGCCGCGCAAGGCCGCCAGCCTCCTCCAGGGCATCCAGACGCGCAGCAGCACGGGGCTCCGCACGCGCGCCCAGTTGATTGTGCTCCACATCCTCACCAAGACGGTGTTCATGAACTGCGCGAGCTTCCTCCGCATCTACGACACCTCCGCGGACCTGGACGTGCTCGACGAGACCCGCATCCACCCCGAGGACTACGTGTTGGCGGTGAAGATGGCCAGCGACGCGTTGGAGTTGGACGAGGAGGACATAGCCGCGCTCGAGGACAGCGGGGTGATCCGCCGCCTCGACGAGGGCGACAACATGCTCAAGTTGCACGAGTTGATCCTCGAGGACTACGCGGAGGAGCTCGAGCGCAAGCACGGCAAGCGCAAGCGCGCGACGTTGCACATGATCAAGGACGAGTTGCAGGCGCACTTTGAGGAGCTCCGTGCGCCGTTCCACGCGCTCCTGCCGGCGGAGGTGTTTGCCCTGTTGACGGGCGAGTCCCCGGAGACGTTTGGGCCCGGCACGGTGGCCACCGTGGTGTTGAAGAAGATCTCCCCGCGGTTCCTTGCGGGGGTCACCCAGTTCCTTGTCAGCTGCAACATTGCGGCCGAGCACATCCCGCGCCGCTGCTTGGCCGACGTCTACGCGGCCTTCCACCCGCAGCAGGCCGTCAAGGCCAAGGTGCTCGAGGTCGACTACGAGGGCTTCCGCTGCGAGGCCCTGTTGTTGGACGACGACGTGCGCGCCGCCGAGGCCCGCGGGCCGCCCCGCCTGCGCGTTGTCGACAAGGACGACGAGTGGGACGCCGAGCTGCAGCGCCGCGACGAGGACCGCGAGCGCCGCCGCGCAGAGCGCGACCTGAAGCCCCGCAAGTTCGTCAAGCACCCGTTTTTCCACGACTTCAACGCCGCGCAGGCCGAGGAGTTCCTTGCGCCCATGCAGCGCGGCGACCTTGTGTTCCGGCCCTCCTCCAAGGGGCCCGAGCACTTGGCCTTGACCTGGAAGATCGACAACAACTTGTACCAGCACTTGGACGTGGTGGAGCTGCGCGAGGGGCCCTCCAGCCCCCCGGCGTACACCGTCAAGGGGCGCAGCTTCTCGGACTTGGACGAGTTGGTGACCTTCTACGTCAGCAGGGTCGCCAAGAACGTCGAGTCGTTGGTCAACCACGACCGCTTCTACAAGAAGTCCCGCAAGGAGGCCGAGGAGTACTTGGACTCGTACATCCGCGCAAACTCGGGCAGGGGCTACTACATCTTCTGCTACGACCACAAGCACCCGGGGTGGTTCACGCTTTTGTTCAAGGCCAACGAGCGGTCCCGGGTGTACCTGTTGCCGGTCGAGGTGACCGATCTGGGCTACCGCTTGCAGAGCTACGACTACCCCTCGGTGGGGTTGTTGACCAACGGGTTCAAGCAGATGATGAAGAACCGGCTGCGCGGCGGCCACGGCGGCGGCGCCGACCTGGGGCGGGGATATGGGCCGGGTGCCGACCAGGGGCGCGGCTACGGGCCGGGCAGCTACTACGGGGGCTACGGGGAGGAGTACAGCCGGCCGTATTACTAGAGGTTTGTTGATTTAAGTATGTGTATAGTTAAATGAAGGAAAAATGTGAATTATTGGCAGTCAGATGACGGATGTATTTTATTTTGTATGGGGGGTATATACGTACTGCTTGAAGTGCTTGTAGAGTGCTTGAAGTGCTGATAGGGTGTCTGAAGTGCTGATAGGGTGTCTGAAATGCTTATAGAGTGCTTGAAGTGCTTGTAGACTGTCTGGAATGCTTATAGAGTGCTTGAAGTGCTTGTAGACTGTCTGAAGTGCTTGTAGACTGTCTGAAGTGCTGATAGACTGCTTGAAGTGCTGATAGGGTGTCTGAAATGCTTATAGAGTGCTTGAAGCGCTTATAGAGCCGGCCGGAACTGCTTATAGACTGCCTGAAGTGCTTATAGAGTGCTCGAACTGCTGATAGACTGCCTGTAGTGCTTATAGAGTGCTTGAAATACTTATAGAGTGCTTGAAATACTTATAGACTGCCTAAACTGCTAGGTACGCGCCCCGCATATCATAATTGTACACATTCACTATATCAATGTGTATCAATTCGCATCAATTCGTATCCATCCATACTCCATCCATACTCCATCTCTACCCCATCCTCCTCTGAAAATCCTACATATTCCTTCTTTGATAATCCTATATATCGTCACAGCCGCGTGATTAACTCTATACAGTAGTCTAGAATGCTAGAATGAAATAAAGTTATCTATCTATCTATCTACCCCATCCTCGAAAACCGATCGTTCTACAGCAACCTCGCCGTTTCAAAATCCAAAATCCGACTCGTTTTTCTCGCTCCCAAATATTTATCCAAGCAAATCATCACACACATATAAATACATCCCAACCCTTCCCTCCACACCCTTCTCCCATACACTCCCCATACACTCCCACACCTCCCCATATAGCACCACCCAATGACTACCCTCAAAATCGTCGTCGTCGGCGACGGATACTGCGGCAAAACCAGTTTGCTCATGGCCTTCAACGACGGAAAGTTCCCTGAAGTCTATGTCCCGACGGTCTTCGACGACTACACCGCAGAAATCTCCCTCGATCAAAACACATCCGTCACCTTGAACCTTTGGGATACCTCCGGCCAGGAAGACTACGAGCGGTTGAGACCCTTGGCATATCCTGACTCCAACGCAATCATCATCTGCTACGCTACAAACTCCAGAGCTTCCTTGGAAAACGTTACCCTGCTCTGGTTGCCGGAGATCGTCCACTACTGCACCGGGGTCCCGGTGGTGCTCGTGTGCTGCAAAATTGACTTGCGCAACGATTTAGCAACTCGCAAGGCATTGGCCAGAAAGAACGAGTCGCTATTGATGGCCGACGTCGGTGTAAGCACCGCAGAAAAAATCAAGGCCTACCGCTACATCGAGTGCTCCGCGAAAACAGGCGAAAACGTAAAGGCGGTTTTCCACACTGCGGCAAAGGCCGGGCTCAACTTCTGTCAAAACTTGAAGAAGAAGAGGCTCAGGGGGAAGAGAACAACCTGTCTCATTCTTTGAGTGCCGATGGGCTGCGTGTGTACAGCAATTTGGGGCTGCATCCGAAACTCTTGACAAATTTTTTTTTCCTCTTCAATTCTTTTCTCTTGGGCGAAAATTTTTATGTATTATGAAACTTTTTGATAAATTTATCTCTTCTCTTCTTCTCTTCTACTCTTTTTTAGTCTTGTCTGTTTTGTTTTCAGCATCATCAACAAATAGCACTGCAAATACATAATATTGTTACACCATAGACCTCCCTACAAGGTTGCGTAGTTCATTATATAACTGTTGGCCTTCGTGGCTCATACAATCTGCACTCCTGTTTCTGCCTTATTTATCTCAACAACATAGATTTATAGGTTCTAATTATGGAGAAGATCAAGCTAACTGTCGAATAATCGCACTTGATACCTGCTTTTACTTCCTCGGTTAGATCGTGTTATGGATAGTCGATATCGAACTCAAGTCATGCGAATCTTCGTCAGCACTTTCGATATCTTCTTGTTCGTATCTACATTCTGCTCATTTATCTCGAAGGTACTCAATTAAAACCAGGCCTATAGCGAAGGTATCTTTATAAAAACGTGTGCCTTTGAAAGTACATAGATAAAGCAACAAACAATGATAGTAAACAAACGAAAGCAAAACAAAGCGTCATGAGCGTAGCAGATTGGATAATGTAAACACTTTTAAAGAATCACACACCTCCTCTTAGATTTCTTCTTAGATGAGTTTTCCCGCAAGTGGCCCGTGCCTCGAAGCGAAAGTCGGACGGCAGTCTCGAAGATCTCCTGTACCCCGCGGTGTTCTCTTGCAGAGGCCTCAAAATACGCTGCTGCGCGGATCTCTCGAGCCACATCTTGGCACTGCTTAGAGGACAAAGGGTACTGGTCGGAAATCCCAAGATTATCGATTGTGTTTTCATCATTGCGAAGATCAACCTTGTTGCACACCATTATGATCTTTACGTGTCGGGGACAGAACTGTAGGATCTCGGGAAGCCATTGCGCTTTCAAATTTTCTAGCGAATCTGGCAAGTCTACCGAACAACATAGAAGAACTATATCGGCTCCGGGATACGATAATGGTCGAAGTTTGGAGAATTCTTCTTGCCCAGCAGTATCCCAGAGCTCCAACGCAACCACACAATCATCTACGGTGATCGTTTTGTTGTGTGTCTCTAAGACCGTAGGCAAGTAGTGCTGTGGAAACTTCCCCTCGGCGAACACAATCAATAGACATGTTTTTCCCACTGCTCCATCGCCTACAACCACAAGTTTCTGACTTACGCTGGGCACCGCTTTATTTCCACTGAAACCCATAGCGAACGAACTAGAGAATGATTTTCCGTGTGGCAGTTTGGCGACACCAGAATATTAGCACAAGATCAGCCGGGGTTCAGAAGATTGATCAGAGTGATGACCGCAACCAGTAGTCAGACGAAGAGATAAACCGGAGCGAAAATCTCTGTTTTTAAGTGATTTTGCGTTTTTCGCTCTCTTTTTTGTGATGTCCTGGAATGGGAGGCAGATATAGATCGATGGTCGAGTAGCTGAAACCGTGTTCCCTGAACTCTATTTTGCTTCTCAGCTCTGATGCCCGAGGAGTCCTTCAGATGAAGCTGACTGACATCCAGGATCAGCTGCAGAGAAGACTTTATATATAATTCACGGTTCCCTATTCAAGGGACGCAATCAAGTACTAACCTGTGGAGAGTCCATCATCGCAGTTTTATTTTTACTTTTGTCTTATTTTGGCTCGATTTTATCTTATTTTTGTTTGGATTATCATCTCATTCTCTTACTAGGGAATACAAATGATTCAATTTGTGCCATTCTTCCCAAAACGGACGTGTCTTTGCGCTTTGATTGCCAGTTGACATGCCATTTTGAGTCTTCATTGGCATCTTCTTGCGCTTTTGAGGTTCTTTTCCCAAACCTGCGACATCCTGGCAATCCATCTAGGAGAACGGCTGGAACACAAAACTCGATGAGATACGGAAATAGTCTCTTTCGATGTCTCCTAAAAGCCCGGTTTTCATAATAAAATAAATAAGCTGCCTTTTTTGGGTTGTGTACACTAGTGCCAGGGAGGTCCCTGAATACGCAATTCACCGATTACAGCAGGTATTTTTTTGCAGGGAAAAAGTAGCCATGGTGACAAGTCGTCTGATTTTATGCAGGCAATGACCTCTTTTGAACATGCCTTTGAGATGCAACAACACGTTCGGATGAAAGTCGGCAAAGCCATTCATGACTGCTACAGCTGCCCGGCTGGTAGAAAGTCTTCATTACGGAGAGAATAGAAATCAAGACAGCTTACGAAAGAAAAGTAACAAACGCGGCTTAAAAGATATCCATTTTGTCATTATTGAAAACTACAAAAAAAATAGCAGAGACTCGCTTGGAGGGAATTATAATTATTGTATATGAGTGGGTTTCCAAAAACATGAGAGTCAACAAGATAAAGTGAGTCAAAAACTAAGAGCAACCATGGGATAAGACAACCCTAATTAACCAGATAACAAGATGAAAAAATTTAAGAATAGCAATAGAAACAGATTGAGCCAGTGAAAGAGCCGCGTATAATTGCGACTTGAAGTAAGGATATGGAGTTGATAATAGAGTACAGGATGAGGCAATAAGACAATCAATCGTGTGATGTTGAGAAATGAAAGTAAGGAGAACTGCTCTGGAGTTGGGAGAAAACTGGGCCACCCGTTGCACGATATGCGGCAATCAATAGTAGCCTTCATGCTCCGGCTCAATAAATCGAGCACCCTTTCTCCGGATGTTGGTAGATGATGACGCGTTTACAATATTGTTACTTGCAGCAAGGATTTTTGAAATGTCGAAATCCTGAATGTCTGTGATATCACTTGCATCGCTATCGTCATACACATCTTGCAAAATCCTCTGGGTGAGCTCATCATCTTCAGTGTTGAAGAGAGCGTCAAACCCAGATGTTTTGCTGTTTTCTCTTTCATCGCTGGTTTCTAGCTGAGCCAATTTCAACTTGTTGAGCAAGAATTTGGGCTTGAAATTTTTATCGAATTTATCTTCGTTTCTGAATTTCTTGATCATGTTATCGCCATATTTGTTGATTAAAAGTATTTCATCAAAAGGATCAAAAAGCTCTTCATTGCTTTCATTGGTTGCCTTGAGGTCCGCCGTAACTTTTGAGCCGGGAACATTAAAGCTACTAGTTCCAGTCTGGAAGATCGTGGGTTTGTGAGAGCTCTTAAAGATGATCCTGGTACCACTTATTGATTTCTCCGGTACATAAACGTCATCAAGCGTAGCTCTGGCTTTAATTATTTTGGACTCAGGAGTCTTTAGGATGTTGTGGAAAATTTCATCGTCCATATCATTGTCATTGATTCTCAGTAAAATGTTTGATATTTGTTGTTTTGGTGTCAGTGGAATGTTATCAAATATGGACGGGTGAGTTTTTCCTTTACTAGGCGAGGCATCGATAAGGTCCTGAAAGCTAGTCTCATGCTGTTCTTCTTCTTCTTCGTAGTCACTGAAATTCTCATAAGCTTGTGCTACCTTCTGTATCTTACGCGGTGACTTGATCAGGCTTCTGCCCGTGCCAACGGTTGAGTGTTGCGGCACAGCGAGCAAACCTCTCTTATTTAGTCTTTTCTGCTCTTCTTCAAAGTTCTGGCGGTGAAAGGACTCCAACGCCGACTCTTTTGGGTCCATGTTTAGTAACGACTCGAACATGTCCTTCCGCTTTCTTATTTTTGGTGTAAAGTCGGGAGTGATCATACTGAGAATTTTCTCCCCGTGTTCGATAGTTTCGCCGTGAGCGTGCAAAGTAGCTCTCTTTGAAGGGGTTGTAACTGTCTGCATCTTTTTATTCCGGAACCTAAGAGGTGACGGAGTGAATGTTCTTGCGTCTCCTCGTTCAACGTCTGAGTCATTTCCGCACTTCTTGTTGAATAGAGAGCTCGATGGAGTCTCAGGAGTGTATGGAACATAGGTGCTTGAGGATCGTGCTCTTTGAGGTGTCGTGGGCGGTTCTTGTGACATATTTGTAAGTGTTTATTGGTTATTTTCAGATATATGGGGAGGATTCGTTGGCTCACTGTCACTTATATGGAACGTATATTGATGACAATACTTTGATGATAATTGATGATAATACTTTGATGATAATTGAAGAAAGTCGATGTCAAAAGAGTTGCAAGAACAGGCAATCCATCTGGGATTTGGATTAGATTTGAAGTCAAAGAATTTGAGAAGAAGAGGGAAGGGAAGAACACTTATTTTAGTGAGCTAAACACTTTTCAGTTGGCTTTCTTAACATGAATGTTGATGTTTTTCCCATTGAAATTAGACGCAGGAATTTATGTTACTCGATTCGGGCATATAAAACGCGTTTTTTGTCTAAAAAAACTTTTTTTAGTATTTTTTTCTTGTAAAAAGAGACGCGTCGGTTGTTTTTTATTTACACTTTTAGCCCGACCTTCTCTTGTACAGATACGTTAAACCTAAATTTGCGTGCTTTGATCACATGTGCTAACGGCTGTAGTAATGCATGCCTGATCATATAGCGGCATGCACATCTCTCTTGCTATCCATGATCGTTTCATGACAATTTAGCTTATTTAGACAGACATGCTGAACACACCATATGAGGAATCTTTGTTTATATACAAATGTCAGCATGGTTGGTATCGATTAAGCATAAGAGCTACTCACAAAGCAGAAAGCTTTTGAGCTCGATAAGAGCTCCAGTGCGAGAAGTACAGGATGTATGTAACATTGATTATCACCGCGCGCACCGACCGGGGACACTTCTCTATGAGCCTGCCACTGGCCACCTATAGCTCACCGCCGCGTACAGAACAAACAGTATAAAGCGATGTTAAACGAGTGAGAAGAGCAAAAAAGAGAAAACCTGGCTCCAGCAAAAGCGATATGCCTCAACAACGATTTCGCTATAAGTCTATAAGCAAATATTTTATTGAAATTTCTTTCAAAGGGTGCCCATTCCGGGCAGTTACTGATCAAGTGGGCTGTATTTGATCCCCCCACGTCGATTTACAATCAACAGCCCTGCCATCGCAATATCCATCAGAGCTTTCCTTGAATTCCATCATGCCTATTTGAAAAGGTTACATGTAATTCGCTGCCTAGTTATAGTGGAATATGCCTTTGCACTGAAGCGCACTTCAATTTGAAGGGAAACTTCGGTCTTTGACAAGTCAGTGGAAATATTCAAACGCCGGGATAGTGAATCCTAACAATTGCTCCTTGAATTTTGTGAGAAAAACGTCCATCCTAAATCTGACAGTGGAACGGAGATACAAAGGTAGCAACGGTGTGAAGAATCAAGGTCAAACTAGAGCTTTATCATGAGTGACATTCCGTTGTTTTTAGATGACGGAATGCAAGAAATAGGACAGGGTGGGGAAGAGTGATAGAGGCACCGCAAAATTGTAGCTCCTCATGTTACTGGCAGGCCGCAAAATAGGAATTATCTATATAGCATACAGCACACTACTGTACATTTACGCACAATACATCGAAAACTAAGTCGGCAAGGCTTTTCAATGGGAAACAAATACAAGATCGCTTTCTAAGAAAGAGGTGCTCAAATAACAGCAACCAGAGCATTCTTTTCGAATCTACGGGATAATAATACATCTTACGGCGTATCCCAAGCGACGACAAATTTTCAGTACCAGTACTATTTTGAAACATGTATTCTGACGGCAGTTTTTTTTATAATCGCCGGAACGTTGCGTATATCACGATCCGGTTGTCGAAATACCTACACTGTACTTCAGGTCTCGCCCACTCTTCAAGAGTTTTCTATTCCCTGTTAAATCATTCAAAATAGCCAAGCCTAGCCTCCTTTTGTATCACCAGAGTTCTTAAAAAACTTCTGTATATACCGAAGATCTTTCATCCAAGATCCGTTGGAAAAGAAAAATAGATCTAGACCTGACGCAGTGTGGTGGATCAGCTTTTTTCTTCCTATTTTAGCGTGCTTTTTTCTCTACTTTTGTTCAGTATCTTTTTACTTCAACATGGGGAACTGTTTGACGGTATTTCCATGAAAGGTTGTGAACATCAGTAATTAAGTATTAGATGACATTTGAGTATATATTATACATGAAATCTGGAAGTTTATCAAGTCATGTCTCTCTTCTATGTTTGTGGTTTTTGAAAGCCATTTGTGTCGGAAAGCCACACTCAGAAAAAGACGACCCCAAAATACATATTAGCCTCCATTAAATTTTATAATGGTTATCGTGAGGACCTTGGCGACTCTCATTTCATGTGGCCTTACATATGCTGCATCCATTAAAAGAGACACTGAAAAAACGCTAAGACTTCCATTGACCAATCTATATGATGGGTACGGCGTAACTTTGTTTATAGGGTCTGATAAACAGAGAGTTGTTTTGCAAGTTGATACCGGATCTTCAAACACATGGGTGCCTTCAGCCAACGCTTCAAGCTCGGACTCATATTATGGCTCCTACTCTGAAGTTAGCTCATCCACTTTCTCAAGTATTGCCGACGGGTTTAGTGTCAGTTATCGATCCAGTGCTTCTGCCAGTGGGAAGTGGGGCAAAGACTCTGTGGAGTTTGTCACTGGCAATGTAGATTCTAATGCACAAGAAATCGAGGTTGCCAAATTGAACAGTTTTCAGTTTGGAATTGCATCTGGAGAGCAAACAAATATTGACCACGGTTTGTTAGCTTTGGGGCCTAAATTTGGGGAGTATGTCACATACACTTACACATACAGCAATGGATCGACAAGTAAGGTCAGTGGAACATCTGCGATGTACGACAATTTTCCTCTTGCTTTGAAAGCATCGGGATTCATTGACAAAGCCACTTTCGCTATTTACTTGAACAGTTCAAGTGCCAGTCAGGGCGAGATCTTGTTTGGTGGTACCGATAGTTCTTTATTTTCTGGTGATCTCTCTGTTCAGGATATCATCAACTACAATGAGGATGGTATCAGCTCCCCATCTTCCGACACCAACTCTGAACCTACAAAATATTTTGTCAAGCTAACATCACTTGATATTGATGGCAAAAAGTACTTCAATAGCAGTGCTTCGTACACACCAGCATTGCTAGATACAGGGTTCTCGCTAATTAAAATGCCAAAGAGACAGTTCAAAAAGTTTGCAAACAAATATGGCCATCAAGTGATAGGAAAGTCCGCAAGCAACTACTACTTAAACTGTAACGCTACCGGGCCTGACTTGAAGTTCACTTTTCAAGGAGACAAGGTGATAACCGTTCCTTTCACGGAACTCATATACGATTCTGGAGAGAACTTTTCAGTAAACGGTGTCAAGCAATGCTTGCTCGCAGTCTTGGGAAACGAAGAAAACTATTTCTCGCTCGGTGATTCGTTTTTGCGAAGTGCTTACGTTAACTTCGACCTAGAGAACTACCAGATTGGCATTGCCCAGGCAGTTTATTGATCGTTATGTCATCGCTAACCTTTATTTTGTTCGCTCGTCTTTATGCTCCGCTTTTCTCCTCACTCGATGAACACATTTGTTTTAGATACACTTTACCTATAGAATAACACATAAATGATAAACTAAAGATATCTGTAAAAACTGCTGATGTTGGTATTTTTCTTACATGCCAAAGTGACAATTAGATTTTCGTAATATATTTATAGACATAAGTGACAGTTTGAGAGAAGAGATTCAAGGAGAGAAGAGAATTAAAAGATAAAAACGAAACCAATACTGTGTAAAATAATGCAAAATGAGTTTTCTTTTCGGTCAGCCTTTAAATTAGTTCTGGTATGACAAGGAAAGATTAGACTTTCTTACCAAAGTAAGTCCATTGATCCTCAAGGGGCTTTTCTTCTAACTCTTCCCAGCATTTCCACTCAGCCAACTTCTTAGCCAATTCGTACTCCTCGCTGGCCTGGACGATCAATTCTTCAATCAAACCATTCCCGATTTTCTTTTCGATATCTGGAACCACCTCGTTGGATTCCACAATGGCCAATCTGGATTTGGTGAAGGACTCAGTGGCCTGTCTATACACAGAATGTTCAGGGAACTTTTCGTTCAAAGTTTTCAAGGTTGACTGATAAATTGAAATCAAAGCTGGTCTTGGGTTTGGATGCTGGTAAAGACCAGCTAAACCGGTTGGGGCACCTTTCCCGGCTCTGACTAAAATGTCTTGGGCATTTCTCAAGTAGGCAAAGTATCTCATTTTATCGTCCCTGTGAAGCTGTATCTATTATTGGATGTTATCGCTGTCAATGCTGCCGACGCTACTGATGTGTATCGCTTGCAATAGTAATACCACAAAATATATCGGTGCTTGTATTTTTGTATTTTTCAAAAATTTTCTTAATTTTTCCTAGGCGGTGATTATTTTATTTTCCAGTTATTGGCTCAACTAGGGGTCACCCGGAATTGGACAAACATTGCAGCTATCTGATAGCTTATAGATCCGGAGACAAGAGGTAATGTAAAAGGTGTATGCTAAATTTATATTAACTCATATATATAGAAATATACATAAACTAAGATACATGACTCACAACAACTTGGAGTGCTTGATATCGTTTCTAAGTCTATAGATAAAAGTTCCCAAGATCAAAATCAAAACCACCAATATATAAATAAAAATCTTGATTTTGTTAAAGACCTGTTCGGTGGTGTTGCGGTCTACTTGAGCTTTTTCCAATGTAACCTTTCTGAATTTCTCTTTCTCTGCCTTCTTCTCCTTTTCGGTCAAGAGTAACGTGTGCAATTTACGGTCCACCTCCTTCAAGTACTGCTCCAACAAGTCGTTGTGAGAAGAAAGCCTTTCGAAATTGGCCTTGAGCTTCAAGTTTTCGGCTTTGAGTTCGTCAAAAGAGCTGTGCAATTTTGATGATAACTGGTTATCTAAAGAGTTAAGTTTAAGAATCAATTCACGCATTGACGTATCGTCAGTGGCAGAGTTCAATTTTTGGGAACCCTGAATCTGCGAAATGAGTTCCTCTTTTTGTTTTTGCGCATCTTGGATATCATTGCTTGGATTTGAAGGAATGACTTGCTGTTTTTTGACAACCACAGGCTGTGCAGCAAGCTCGACTTTTTCGTAGACCTTTTCCGAGTCAAGAATCTTATCGTACACTTGGACCTTAAAGATCTCGAATAACTCACTCTTTGCGTTTAAGTTTCTGTTCTTGGCACTCACACCCACAATCAAATCATGTTCGTTGTCTGGCAATTTGAATTTATGAGTCTCAAAACATATTTTGTTATCGATACTGACACGCAACTGATTGCTAAAACTGTCAAAGCTGACTCTTGCTGTAGAAGGAACCTGAGAGTCCTGGTACCCAATGATACATTTTCCGATGGCCAGCTGATAAAAGTCACTGCCGTCTGCATCAAGTGTTGATGATCCGTCGTTAACATACCCTCTGAGGGTACTGCCCAATGGCCCGTTACTGTCAACTATGAATGCAAGCCCATCAAACTTGGCTGGACCACCAAAGAGTCTGGTGTCTGTAGTCACGAGCTTGTCGGTATTTCCCTGTGCATCATTTAGAAGCCAAATAACAAGTCCATTACCTGTTTTTCCTGTAGTACCCGATGCTCTAAACGTTACGTCCACGGACCACGACAGGGTGCTCAACTTGAAGTTTTTATTCCATATGGATCCCTCGCTTGCGCTTTGCGCGTCTGTGAGAAAAAGTCTTCCCCCTGTGAGTTTGGCACTGCCCCTTATGTCCCAGTCTTTCAAATCTTTATTGGATTTCAACTCTGTGAGCCTCAGTATTGATAAGTTCGGGTTTGGCTCGACCGCAAGGCCGGCCCCAAAAAACATTAGCACGGTGAAAAGGAGTTTAACTACTAGCATTTCAATGTATTTTTTTGACCTTCCAATTGAAAACGTCCTTGAATCTTGCACTGCTCGTCATTGATTGAAGGATTAGTTGCGTCTGGGGAAATTAATGTCCAATGTTCAAGACAACAAACATCTTTTTTCTCGCTGATCTGTTCTCTTTTTTCGTATTGCTGAGGGTGCCTTTGAGGCGGAATGTTCTGTGACAGGATATCCGAGGGTTTATAATCATGTGACATTTGGCTCGTAACTCGTGAAAAATCGTTAGGAGCACACGAACAATATATTTCTCCTCTGATTTTTTTTTTCAATGTAGTGATCTCAGTGGAAAAAAGAGAACGAAAAATTTTTTATGAGAAGGGCACCCAAGGCGTTGAGTAGTGGAGGAGTGGAGCAATATCAATATATTTCTTCGCAAGCAGACATATTTTTTTCGTTCACACAAAGAGTTATAAACTCGAAGCTCAGGAGCAACCATATAGAAAATCAATCTGAGACACTATGAGTGTAGCAGCTAGACTTATAAACAGGGGGTTCTCGACGACGTCAGCCAAGCAGGTGGCTTTCAAGAACTGGTTTGATTTCTTGAATCCTACTGCTAGAGCTGAGAAAGCGAAACTCAAACAGGAGATCAGTGACGTTGACTCCAAAAACAAAATAGCCGACCAGTTGTTGGCAAGCAAAGCCTCTCCAGCAATCAGCAGTCAGGAAAAGCCAGTCACCGCTGCTGCTGAGCCTACCAATTACAAGTTGATGGAAGTCATTGGAAAGCCTGCGTTATTGACCAAAGAAGAAGTTCGTGAGAGATTGCAGGATTTTCAAATAAAGAGATGGATCGAAAATGTAGACAAGAAGGTTAATAATCAAGCAGATCTTGATGAAATACTTTTGAACTCGTGGAACGAACTCAACAATAGCAATATTGCAGATATCAAAGAGTTGGTGGCAGTTGAATTGAATGATTTGAGCACAAGATTCAACTACATTAAGCTTGTGCAACTGCAGACGGGTCACTTGGTCTCAGATCTCATTTTGACCCAGGCCAACACCATCAAAGTGTTGAGATCATATCTTTTGAGCGATAAGATAAAGAAACTCAACGAAAACTATGATGAGAAACGTCCTAATGCCATTTACATAACCGAAGAAACATTCAAAGACTTCCCTAACGTGGTGGTTGAGCAAAAAATCAAACCAAAGGTCATCAAGCAGAAGTACGCCAAATTGGTCGAGGATGCCGCTGCCTATAGAAAATCTCAACTTGATAAGGCCTTGAATGCTTGATCATTTTATCAACATGCCTATATATCCTTGTAAATATATATCATATGTCCAATCTGGTCATAGCATTGTGTCTTGAATAATGTTCTGATTGATCTTGTTTTTTTTTTTTTTTGGTTGGAATTGATTGTCTCAACTTCGTGAACGGCCTATGTTCATAGAGAGACTAACTTATCAGTTGTGGCAAAAAACAAATTGATCATTATATTGAGGTCTCTATCAATGATAACGCGAATGTTATGATTGTAGTACCATTTGTAACAACTAAAGTCTGTTTGCTGTTGAATAGCCTGTACGGTATAATCATGTTAAAAGAAAAAATCGGCGTACATGCGAGTGTGCACACGTGACTAAATATTTGATTTTTTTTCATTTCAAGAGACGAATATTTTGCAAAAGTGGAAAACAAAATCTCGACACGACAAAGTCGCCAGCAGCGAGGTTGGCGAGTGTTCCGTGCATCTTTAGCCCACAAAAAGCAAGTAACAAGGGGAACAATGACAGATGTGTTGAGTGTCTTCAAAAAAGCGATTGTGGATAAAGCGCCACTCGAGCTTTTGGATTCTGAGTCGAATCCTACAAAGGACATCACTAATGCTACGCAACTCAAAGTGTCAACGAATAGTGTGCTTGATCTAGAGCAAGCGACGAATTTTAAGGTTGACAACAAAGGAATCACGTTGAAGGCTATTGTTAACGCGTGGCTTTTGAAGGATTCGTCTGTGGCGGATTATATATCAGAATCTCAATCGAAGAACATTCCTACTATAACATTTTTGCAAAGAAACGATTTGATCGACTGGTTGACTGACAATAAAGATGCCATCGACTATATCGACTCAACACCATCCACCAGTGAAGCATCCGCCAATACAGCAGATGTGGTGGCCGTCTCTGAGACCAACGAAAACGCAGTAGGAGCTGCTGTGGATGGGGAAGTTGTAAACAGCGAAGACATCGAAATGTCCACAATCACTTACAGTGCAACAGACACAATGCCCGAAGATCAGCTCAATCAATTGGCAGAATTGAACGAAATAGAAGCCCCTCTTTTACACAGCAATTTGTATTTAGATGGTGATAAACTTATTGACTTCAAATACTTGATTCGAGAGGCTGAACTCAAAATCATTGATGAATTGAAATCAGAGATCAGTAAACACAAAATCAAAAGCAAATCAGACGCAAAATCAGGAGGTATTGATAAAAGTGTGAGTGGAATGAAGAGAGCGAGAGACGAGCTCCCTGTGATTTTATTGTCGCCATCTACCAGTGCGATTATTAATATGGGCAATGTGAAAGAATTCTTGGAAAACGGAAATTTTGTGTCGCCAAACAATGCACAATATAATAGCCAATCAGCAAGCCACAATGGCACGAACTTGTTGAAAATGAAGAAGACGCTACCGAAGTTGGGGACTTACACTTTTTTGATAGTGAACTCAACCGAGTTTTTCACCAAGCCAGAATACTGGAATCGAGTCGTTGCAATTTTTACAACTGGTCAGGCATGGCAGTTCAAGAATTATATTATCAAGGACCCTGCATTATTATTCCAAAAATACAAAGGGTTTAACATCAACTACGCGGGCGATTTGGTAAACCGTAATGTTGAGAATTGGAACGTCGAGGTGATCCACATTGATCGGAACAGAAGATTCAACGATAAGGAAATTTGTGAATCCTTCTGGCATAGTTTGGAGAAATCAATGATTAATCAAGGGTTTAAACGGAGTTAGGGATCGATTCATAAAAACAAATGCTATATAAGATTTGAATGATAGTTTTAATCAGGATTCTTTGGATCTTGACTCGTAGAAGTACTAAATCAGTTATCTGAGCGTCTATCACTGCAATGGAAATTATGTTGTAAGTAATATAATGCAATGATCGGCACATGCTTAATTTTTCTCTAATATTGCCTCCCGATAGATCCGCTTTTAAAGTTAGTGAATGACAATCAATGAATGACAGATTGTGAATGACAGGATGAAAACTACTGGATATAGATAAAATGATAATAATTACGAAAACGAGTTACAATATGACTTAATTGAAGAATCATACATATTTTAACCATACTGGGGAACAACCTAAACGAATATTGATTATTTTCTTGTTCATTGTTGAATCTGAAGTTTGCATTTATCTCATCATATATGGGTCGAATGCACCTTGCCATTTGAATGCGTGTTGCGGATTTGACTAGTAGTTTTGACTTTTGAAGCTTTTGACAATACTTTTGATTGCCAACAATGATGATTTTTTTTGGAAATCGCAATGACTTTCTAAGTCCGATCTATATTGATATAATCGGTTCGAGGATTATGACAAATTGTTAACCTGGTAATTATTCTCATTTTGAATGATCGAAAAGCTTTTTGAAGAAGCCTTTGTTGTTTTTGTGATGTTCAATCTGCTTTTGAAACTTCGAAATGATTTTATCTAGCTTTTCTTTGTCTTGGCTGGTTGTTGACGTATCGACGTTTTCATTCCCGTTAACTTCAACAGCATCAGTACTGCTGGCAGAAGTGGCACTTTGATTTCTGTTCAATTTTTTAAGAGTCGCAACTTTGACTAACCCAGTACTAGTCTCTAAAGAGTATTCCTCTGGAAATAAGACAGGCTCCTTGTTTTTACTCACAGCTGAGAAAGCAGTGTAATTGGACCGGGCCTTCTCTTTCAAGTTAAGTCCGTCTTTCGCCAACATATCTACATCGTCGGATTTACCGGTCTGCACATTTGTTGTCATTTTGCAGATTGCGGTATCCTCGCTGTTACTTGTATGTGAGGTTGACCGTCTAAAAAGTGACGGGTTTGTGAGCACCCGTGTTAGTTTCTTTGTGATCACAGGCTCGCCATTTTTGATCCCATTGAATTCTTCAATTTCTTCAGCATCAAGATCAGGAGTACCATCTGGCGCATCGATGGAATAACTTTTCCGAAGGGGGGATGTACTGTGATGCGGTAAGTGAATCACGTTCCCGTTGTTGTCAAGCTCAAAAGAAGTTTTCGAGATGTCACTGGAACGAGAAGAAATACTGTGTCCTGGTCCATTTGATCTGTGACCGCCTCTATCATAAGGGTGGCTTCTCATGCCCGCGGCTGATGTATTCATATTCCCGGTATCGGTGTCTGTATCATCTGAGGACAAGATACTGTCAATATCGGCCATGCGTTCAGATTCCTGTTGGGCAAGGGTAGCAACGTCACGGAGTCCCAACATTGCTAGAAAAGGTGAGAAGAGAAGAAGTACTTAGTGTCACTGTTTGTTGAAAGATAACTATGTGGCGGCCGACTGATGGCGTTTATGATGGTAATTTGTGGTAGAGTGCACAGACGCTGGTTTGTAGACTTAATGTGTTGATGATGCTTAGCTGCGGTGATCGAGTCAAAATGTTAAAGATATAAATGAAGAGTGACTTGCTTCAGTGTTAATTGAAGTAAAACTGGTTGAATAAAAAATTGATGGAAGAAACAATACGTCGATAAATAAAGATAGAAAGATGTTGCTTGTGACTACTGCTGAAAGGGATGTGTTACTTTATATAAAAGTGTAGTAGATGAGAATTAACGGAGACTTCCGGTAACATATATATATGTGGTGTATTAATATATAAATACACTCATGTCTGGAGTTTTACAAATACAATCGGGCACGCAATAGTCATAAAACTTGCTTTGACAGTATGGTAAGACGGTGAATCACCAGCAACGAATGAGACAATTGAGAGAATTCAGATAACTGCATAGAAGTTTACACCAAGTCATCCACGTCCAAATTCGGTTTTCTGTCATTAAATTACGAAAAACGACACTAAAAACAAGCAAACAACGTGAAAGAAGACCTTCAGTCTAACAACAACGAAAAGGTAAACATAAAAGTGCGTTCCGTCCAACAAAAACTCTTTTGCTGGGCCACTACTGCAGTTCTTTTGATTGACCCGGAAGAGTATATGAGAATGCATGATTGCTAATGTATGAGGGGGTTTCTAGAAGAATATAATCTGCTGCCTCTATTATTACAGGGTGCGGAAATTAGCCACCGTACCGACTGATGGAGTTAAGCGGGTCACTAACAAATTGTTAGTAACAATAGAGGAGACTAGCCACCGTTCTAGAAAATGCGTGGGAGGGGACTACAGCATGGAATTGAGTAGGAGTTCGAGCCCTGGGTGGGAACGTGACGAGGCGCAGAGTTCGAGCCCTGTCTAGTCTGGGGATTGCGAGTCCCAAGCCTCTTCCTGAAATTTTACTTAGGAGTCTCTAGCTACAAGAGGATATTTGCGCTTCATTTTCAATCAAGTTGATCTGATTGATTGAGTTTTGTCAAACAAGATAGCAACTCACATTGAATTGAACAACAGAATTAAAGTAAAGACCACATCATGCCGTCCCCGACCAACACCTTAATCCTTACTGGATTTTCGGAGGAAGAGCTCCAGGATACAGAACTCATCAAATCGTTGCAGCAGCAGATAATTGACAACACAGATCCAGATGAGATTATCAAATTCACGATATTGAAATCATTCAAGCGGGTGCTAATAGTTTTTGGTTCAGTCCAGTCAGCGGCCAAACTATACGAGATTTTGAAACTCGCGGGCTTCAAGGTTGGTTACAGCCCCGTAAGTAATACTCTTGACGAGGCAATGATCAAAATTTTCAACAGAGAGACCAACCAGGAGGAACTCATTGATGCTCGAGAGTATTTGTCTTTGCCTAGCCATGGCACCACCTTCATTATTTCCCCACCTCCCTCTCCACCTCCCGGATGGGAAAGCAGGTACGAAGAACCTCCTGATAACAGAGAGATATACTCTTTGAAAGACTTGAGCGACTTACTTTACAAGAGAATTGATGAAAACACTTTGAGGAAATATTTCTCCCAATCGCAATCCTCCCCAACAGGACTCACACTTGATACCACAGTCAAAGAGATAGCCCAAGAAGAGGAAATTAATCAGAGAGTGCTACTTCAGAGTCCTGACTTGAAAAGTCCAATAATTGTGTTGGATGAGGTTACAGATCCTCTCAATGAATTCAATTCTGCGAAAACATTATCTGAACATCGTCAAAAACCCCCAAAGGTGTCCATGCCTCCTCCTCGTTCCTCTTGAACTTGTGGGTGTCATCAACACTAAGCACGTGTGACGCACACGAAATGCTAATGGAAGCCCTGGTGGCTGAAAACGAATTTGTGCCAGTTCAGAAAAAATTGGTGAAAAAATTATATAAAAAATTATAAAATCTGCGGTGAGATTCTTACCAGCTTCCTTTACTTTCATAGATCCTGTTGTTCCTGTTCTTCTTCTTCTTCTTTATCCTTATGCAAGGGCATTACGCATATCAGTGAGGATTCGTCCGAGATTGTGTTTTTGCTGGTTGAAAACTTTTAACCTGACCCTCTCCTCGACTTTGTATATTAATTTATACTGAAGTCCAGGGAATTTTTGGAACCATACATTGTTTCGAATAGTTTTCTCTGCAGACAATCTAGAGAAACAATTCTTAACGGACTTTATTTAAAGTGAATGCTATCATTTGCTTTTTTAAATGAATCTTCAATGTGGTCATTGGATTGGTTTAAAGGCTATTGCTAAAATGTATGGTTAAATGTAGTCGTTTTCGTGAAATGGAATTATGTAGTGTGGTGTCAAACATTTTTAGCGCTAAAAATGTTTAGCTAGCAGTTACCCGGATGTTTAGTTACTGGCTTTGATTATATGAAAAAGTGAAAATAAAAGACAGAAAATTTTTTTATGTCGTTGATGCCCTCATTAATGTCAAGATCACTCTGCTGTTCCTTTTCATTGCACTTACGTCTGCTTTTTACTAATTATCTGGTAATTGACACACGTTTGTAGTTATTGTTGATTCAGAACTATCTCACACGATACACTCTCATAATGTTCAAAAAGTAAGTTACTTGTGTTTTTTACGTTAGATTTAGAGGCTGCTTTACTAACTGATGCCCGCCAGATTCATTAAAGACGACATCCATTCTCGTTCAAACATCAAGTCCTCCGCTCAAAGAGCGCTTAAGACGAAGTTTGTGGCGCAATTCCCCCAGATTGCTCCTGTCATTGACGAAATCGTGCCTAAGAAGTCGCAGCTCATTCAAATCAAATGTGAGGATCGGTTGATGTTATATGCCATTGACGATCAAGTACTATTTTTCTCTTACTTCTCCAAGAGTAGCTCTCCAGACGGCAAAAACCTCGAATTGATTTTGCCTCATCTCAAAATCATCCATCAATATCCACAGCTTTTCCCTTCAGTGCAGGTTGATCGTGGAGCGATCAAATTTGTGCTTTCCGGTGCCAATATCATGTGCCCAGGTCTTACAAGCAAAGGTGCATCGCTTCCTGAAACGCCTTTGTACAAAGATAGCATTGTCATAGTTAATGCGGAGGGAAAGGAGAATGCATTGGCCATAGGGAAGCTTGTCATGGACACTGAAGAAATCAAGAGCTTGAACAAAGGAATTGGTGTGGAATTGATTCATTATCTTGGTGACGGTCTTTGGAATGTCTCCTTAGATTAAACGTCCTCCTTTTCATTTTACGCTTATGTGTGCATAGATATAATAACAGGTGTATTATAGTATATCCAATATAATGATAATAACAAACAGTCTTCGTTTTCATTTTCTTATTTCTGGAAATATGTAAGCATGTTTTGAATTACTTCTATGACAGTCTTATCATGGCCTGTGACCTCCAAAAGCTCCAATTCACGCAGGTATACTTCTAAGGATGACTTCATTGAATCAAGCTGCTCGAGTATGACATCTGGAAGGGTTATTGTGTTGTCCTCTATTACCAACCACATGATTATTAGATCTATTATTTGAATTGTATTAATTTTTGACTCTGCATAGTCGAAAGAGACTAGAATTTCTTGAATCTCACTGTCATTTGTCGCTGCTGAAAACTTTTCTATTAAATCCCTTATATCACCGTCATAGTATTTCATTCTATAGTCAAATAACTTCTTCAGCACCTGAAAGTCATTTTGAACTAACTTGTTTATCACTCTTAATCTTTCGTCTGATTCGGCGTCTAAGCCCATCAATAGATGGTTGATAATCAATAAAGCGTTGTTTCTTTGATCATCGATATGGAACATCATCATGCCTCTCTTTTTGTATTTGACAAATAAGTATTTCAAAAGCCCATTGTCAATCAATTTTGGCATGACTGTACCGTAGATGAGCTCAAAGTCTTTCTCGTCACATTGAATCAATCCGTCAATAGTTTGTACGTACTTTGTGTACATCCACCGGTAATTCCTGAACACCTCCTTGTCGTGGTTATCAGTCTTGGAGTATTCAAGATAATTTCTCATCATTATTGTGATCAACTCAATTCCCTCTTGACCTAAGAATTCCTGCTTGCCGAAATGACGAGAGATTAACCCCGCCAAGGTTAGAAAAATACTTTCAAAAAACTCTTGGTTTTGACGTAAGCAGCCAACAACTTTAGTGGTAGGCTTTTTGACATAAGAGATGATAATCATTAATTTTTCAATCAATGATGAGCTCTCAAAATTATCTTTATAAATTTGCTCTGCAGATAAGCCTTCCGATGAGCGGTATTGTGGGCCAAAGAACAACACAAGCTCAGAGAAATACTCAGCGACATACCTGTCATATAGTTTCAACTCGTTGTCAAGAACGAGCTTTTTGTTCATCGCCCACCGGTTGGTCACAAAATTATCAATCAAAAAGGTGTTCAAGGACGTATCAGATAACACCTTCACAGCAGCATTCACGTTTTTGACAGCATTGACACATCTGATTACGTTTTGCAAAAGAACAATACTTGTTGCCATGTAATCTTCAATCTCCAAACTGGTTAGCTTTTCATTCAATTTCAAACCAGTATCGTTGATCAATCTGTCCATAAATGAGTCCACCAATATTCTTGTCGAGTGCAAATCAATTAGCTTCTTCACCAAAATAGACCTTATCTGCGCATCGTCTTCACTCTCGTTGTCGTCACCTGCAGGTTCGATCTCTGAATCTTCCTCGATCATTTCGTTGATTATTTTAACCACCTGTGATTTGATATCAAAGTTGGGGTGCTGCTGCAATAACTCAAGGAGAACTGGTAATACATTGTCAGCAGCCACAGTGAACACCTCCATTTTAACTTTCGGGTCGGCCAAGGTGCTAATGTCACTGAGATGTTTGATGCTTTGTTCTAACAACTGCTCCGATCGCGATAGTTTGTTGATCAAGGATTCTTTAGGTTCTTGTATTTGGCTATTCGAAAACTCTTCACGAAGTTCTTCATTTATTGCAATAATCTCCTTCAACCTATTAGCAACAGAGGTTACCTTCTCAGAAGATGAAATCTCCTCTGTTAGATCGCTCTCTATTGCATCAAACTTTGCCAATATCGAGGCATCTTCAGACGGGTCTGTGTTGAGTTTAGGTCTCTTGGACTCATTCTGCAACGACAGCTCATCATTCAATTGCCTTTTAGTTTGCTGAAAAAGTTCATTCGTATTCATATCGTCTCACAGGCATGTCTATACTTGTATGCAAGATTGGGTAATAATCTCCAGTCACAGAAGCTCCGAGAAACCCACTCGCTTACAAT
This sequence comes from Saccharomycopsis sp. NRRL Y-5750, assembly GCA_030564765.1. Classification (NCBI taxonomy): domain Eukaryota; kingdom Fungi; phylum Ascomycota; class Saccharomycetes; order Ascoideales; family Saccharomycopsidaceae; genus Saccharomycopsis; species Saccharomycopsis sp. NRRL Y-5750. The sequence goes on from JAKTZD010000120.1 coordinate 23,478, forward strand.
CAGCTTGTATAAGCAGAAGTATTTTTTTCATCGTGAAATACTGTAAATCATCATCACGTGATGATGCAGACTTTTTGAATTCTATTATCATGGATTATTAACGTCCTATAACAATAGTAAACTTTACATGCGATGTGATGCTTTATATCAATACAATGCCCCGTATCAATGTCACAACGATTTGAGATCTAAAAAGCGCAAAGTTGGATTAAACGGTAGACATATTTACTAACAAGTCTGAAGATTGTATGAAAGTATCTAAGTTCGATCAAATCGAATCTAATTAAATGAACAGAATACCATAGAAAAAAATAAAGGAGTGAAAATATCGCAACTGATGGAGTGGTTTGGGATCGCTGCAGTGAGCTGGTTATATTTAAGGGAGATGCAATCATATCAAATAAGCTAGGACTCAAAAAGGTTACCGGTCTTAGCGCGTTGGCTCTCCTGTTGTTTGCTGTTGACAAATTTCTCGCTAGGAGAAGCTTTTTTGGACTTCTTGCTCTTCTTAGCAGTAGCCTCAGCCACAAGCTCTTCAAATACCCTGGCCTCTTCAGCTTCCTCGGCAGTTCTTTGAGCACTAAGGAACTGAGAGCCAATATATTTCAACACGTATGCTCTCTTCAATCTCACAGTTTTGTCCGTCTGCTTGTCAAGCAACACTTTATCAACAACATCCTTTAAAATGCCCTGGATCTCAAATTTAGACGATGCCCATGCAGTGGCTAAGATCTTACCGCTGATGGTTCTTTCGATTTCAGCATTTGCGTATGGATCGACAGATTCTCCCTTTTCGTCTAACGTCTCTTGAAGCTTAGCCATCTCCATCTGGGCATCAATGGCAGTAGACAACATTTCAAAAGCTGTTTTCCAGTGAGTTCCTTTCTCCTTAACTCCAGTGAAAATTTTGGAGATTCCGTAGGTTTTCTGTGATTTCAAGAATGCACTTGCTTTGTTGGAGTAAATTTTCCCAATAAGGTGGAGCAATGGAAGACCAAAAGATTCGAGCTTCAACTCGTCAATCTCGCTTTTAAGGGACGTCTCAAAGGATGGGTCGATTGCCACGCCGGACTTTGGACTCTTCTCGGTGCTATCAGTGGCCTTATTAATCTTCCCAATCAACTTCTCCACTAATTCGTTCACTCTCTTAGCTCTTCCCTCACGTCTCTCCTTCTCCAATTCCATGAGTTTCTCTCTTCTTTTTTTCTTCTTCTCGGCTGCATCGGCTGCTGCGCTGGCTTCAGAGTCGAGTTTTTCGTCAGTAGCAGCGCCACTGACCTTCGAGGCCCCAGCAGCTGAGCTAGTATCGTCTTTGTCTTTGAGGACAAGCGAGGACACACCCGCACTGAGAGTGTCCTCAGTTGCTGTGGTATTGGACGGAGTGGCACCGCTTGGCGTTCTCTTCTTTGACTTGAAAAACCCAGTTTTTTGCTTATTTTCTGTGTAATCATCAGTAGCAGGCGCAGTGTCGGTAGAGGCGAATGAATCATGATGCTTGCTGGAATCATCTTTCTTAGCAGCCCCTTCCTCTTCCTCCTCAGCCTCAAGAATCTCTGCGGTTTTGGCTAAATCCTTTAGGAACGACAATTCGCCAATCCAATCTTTGAACGCCTCTCCTCCAAATATCTCAGTGAAATACTCGCCAGGGTCGGCAAACCCTGCGTCTGGAATGGCCTGTGTCTTTCCAAACTGGTCGTACCGTTTCCGGAGATCAGGGTCCAGTAACACCTGGTAGGCCTCACCAATCTGCTGGAACTTTTCTGCGGCCGTAGGGTCGTTTGGGTTCTTATCAGGATGTGTTTTGATGGCGGCTTTTCTGTAGGCCTTCTTGATAGCCACCTCGTCGGCATCAGGGGAGATGCCTAACAAATCGTAGTATTCGGTGTCTGCCACCATTTTTGATAAGTCTGGAAGTTGTTAGTTGGGCTTTTTACTGGTTGTGCTCACAAAGAAGTAAGTTCTTGGTTTCAAACATATAGATCTACAAGATGCTTTCATTTAGGAGTGGTTCGTGATTTGTTCGCTTTACTTTTATTTTTCGTTTTTTAGCTCTGCAAACAGAAAGCGAAAAAAGAAAGTGTGCGTAAATTCCCTCAGAAAAAATGATCTTACAGCGCGAAAAAAGACGTAAAGGCGGATCTATTGGGTGCATATCAGCTATACCAACGGATATTCAAAGGTGAGATAGTGGGAGATGTGAAGATATCCAGAGAGTTGTAAAGATTTGCAGAGAGTTGCAGAGGTGTGTAAAATAGTTTTATGGAAGAGGCATCTCCGGGAGGAAGTCCCGTCAAAAAGCTGTTATAATCCGACAGACCCAAGTGGTATTCGATCGTGTAAGTGATTCATCTTGTTATTGACATGGATTCTCAACCAAGCAGGGTAGTACTATTAGCACCTTATCGATAAAAGAACGTGAAGTTTCGATAAGTATGATTTGAGAATCACACCCCCGACGACCCAAATTTCGCTGCCCAATCCTCAAATCTTTCAAGCCCCTCTTTGCTCACACTAGGACGTATATAGTTCAAGCTAATCTTGAAATCATTAATGTTCAATCCCCGAATTTGCTCCTTAGGCGTATCAAGAACCTTATCGCCCAATTCGCGCAATGGATTCATGGCTGCGTCTTTGGTAAGTGCAGTGATATCACTGCCACTGAACCCTTCAGTGATCTCTATTAACTCATCCAACTCCTTCTCTGTAATGGCGTTGTTTTGATTACTGAGAAGCTTCTCGAACTGGGCCCTACGGGTAGCTGCTTCAGGCAAAGGAATGTACTGTCTGCGCACAAATCTTCTCCGTGCAGCCTCGTCTATGTTCCAGGGCAAGTTTGTGGCTGCTAGCACAAGCACTCTTCCTATATCCTCGGTGCCAACGCGTTTCTTGCTGTTGGCAGCGGCATGCGATAGGTCGTTCCATTGAATGAGAAACTCGGTTTTGATTCTTCGAGTTGATTCGTTTTCGTTGTCAGAACGTGCGGAAAGAAGGGAGTCTATTTCGTCAATGAATATAATGCTTGGAGCTAACTTTTTGGCGAGCGCAAACAACGCACGCACGAGTTTTTCAGACTCTCCTAGATATTTCGATGTCAAAGAGGACGCGCTGATAGAGAAGAACGTTGATTTTGACTCTGTGGCAACAGCCTTGGCCAACATCGTTTTCCCGGTCCCCGGAGGCCCAAACAACAACATACCGCGTGCAGGCTCCCGGAGCCCCGAGAACAAATCGGGCCGCAAAAACGGATACACCACCGTCTCTTTCAACGAGTTTTTGGCGGTATCGAGCCCTGCGATGTCCTCCCAATGGACCTCGTCGCCCTGATCGACAATCTCGTTAAATATCTGCTTTGCAGCGTCCTTGTCTATGCCCCGGATCTCAGAGATGATTTTGTCTTGCATAGCCTCCTGGATATCGCTATCAGTGATTCCCAACTCCTCCTGCAACTCGTCCAAGTCCTTGGGGCCCTCTCCGTCGTCCGACAGGTCCTCAACGCCCTTTTCCGGGTCAGATTTGGCCGCCTTATCCAGATCGGCGACTGGGACGTCCAAACGCTTGTTGCCAGTGCCAGCGTTCGAGGGCTTGAGAATTCTGCTTCTACTGGCCTCGTCAAACGATCTGCTGCGCTCTGTGGATGTTTTGGGCACGTGGTGTTTCCTAGGGCTTGTTGTGGTCTTTGCTGAGGGCAACGAGGGCCGCTCAAGCTTCTTTTTAGCCACAGGGGCCGATTTTTTCTTTGGAATGCTAGGCCTTGTTAGTCTGCTGGCCGAGGATAGATGCGCCTGCGCACCGGGCTTCTGCTTGGCGTTGTTGGCCAACTTGGAGGCGGTCAAGGCTATCAGAGAAGGCTTAGAGGTAAATCTATGGGCATTTGAATTGGGGCTACTGCTACTGGAGACACCGGGAGGGGCAGAGGAGGGTACCGCGGACCCCGAGGGCTTCTTGCGGTGTGGAGGAGGCGGGGGTGGGCCCACTTTGGAATCTGAAAAGTCTTTGAACAAGCTTTGGTCAAATGGAGAAATATGGTTGTTGGTCATGGTAGCTGTAGGCGAGGGGGAGTTTCTGGAGGGTGGAGTAGACAGGTGTTCCTCCTCCTCCTTCCATATACGGCTGGCAGCAGCACGTGAGACAAGCGAGGGCGAGCTTTTGCTGTGGAACCTGCTATGCGAAGACAGCCCCCCAGGCGTTGAAGATCTTAGAGTTTTCAACATTCTTCGCTGGGTGTTATTGTTGATGCTATTGGAGCCGCCGGAGTCGTTATTGGCGTTGGAGTGGGCGGTTGTGCTTGGATTGAGACTCGAAAGCTCCGTCATGAGCACGATTTCAAGCCGGTTGATGTTCTCCTGGCATTTGTTGTTCAAGTACTTGATTTCATAGAAAAGCGACTTTTCTTCGTTGCTGAGCACGTCCATAGTGTATGAGTTATTGATGTAGTCGATCTGGTAGAGCAAGGTGGTGCGCAAAGACTTCCAGCCCTGGTATGCCCGCTTGACGTCCTTTTCCTTCTCAAGCTCGTAGTTATGCAGGGAACTGCTGGTGGCGTTCTCGAAGGTAGATCGAAGAATGGACCCTGCAGTGGGCTTTTTCCTTAAAAGATTCATGACTGTGAGAGAGGAGCAGCGCCTGTAATGTTCAGCGAGAGTCCAACAAAGATGATGTGATGATAAGGGAGCGAACGGCACAAAAGAATAACCAAACGTCAAGATATACAACAGACGATGGAGAGTATCGATACGGGAGACGTGAGGGTGTCGCTGTTGATACTTTGGGGTTGATTTGATACAGCCTGGTGCTCCTTTGCACAAGCAAGCCTTTTCCTACACATGAAAGCAAGGCCTGTTTGTTATTTATAATTTCCATTCTTCTGTTTTGTTTGTAAATATTTTTTCGCAGCAACTTTAAGAAGCGGCCGGGGGGAGGCCTAAGGAGCCTGGGGAGCCTAGGAGGAGGCGGAGGGGGGAGCCTAGGAGGAGGCGAAGGGGAGAGACGTATCGATACATTGCTTTTGATTACGAACTGGGCTGCTCAATGGGCAAAATGATGTAGTATTGAGCATGTAATTGAGTACTATAGGTGAAAGACTGAGAGTTGGCTATACAGTCCAAATAATTGGTACATGATTTGCGCATGAATTATGTCCAACGGTCACCGCCCTGCAACTGTGAGCGGACATGCAATTAAGGCGGAACAGGCTGAACCTATAGGTATAAGGGGTCCCCCTCGGCAAAGTTTGCTGGAACGGGACATGTTTATGGCACCAGCAAGGCAATTGCATGACATCATAGACATGACGCGAGCCGAGGCATAGCATCAAGATCCATGTGACCTAGACATGCGAAAAACATAGACTGCTCATCACCAATACAAAGGAGTTTGAGCTGCTTCTAATGACTATAGATTTGTACCGGGTTATAGGCCGGAACAAATTCCACTAACCACTGTGACAATTCTTTGAAGTTGTCAAATTCTTACAGTTCCTACAGACTCGTTTGAAATATTTTTCAGCTACGGTTATAAATGTAGTGATATAACGGGACACACTGACTATGGTAACAAACTTCAGCATATTCTAGATAACCAACTTTCTTCTCACCAACGACGAAAATGATGGGACGAAAAAACTATAGAAATCCAACCCAACTCCACATCCCACGCCCTTAAACATCACCACGCGGAAACTAGCCTCCCAGGAGAATAAACTCAAGGGAATCCATCACCTCTAAATTTAATTAGCAGACAATGAATATAACTAGCCTCCAGCGACGTAAAAGTTCATGAAAAGGAACTTGAATTAAAGACCTTCCAGCTGTAAACGGCCAGAAGTTAACGAATCAGTCCATTTTTTACTTCGTCATTGGTTGTAAACTTTCAAGGTTGAAGAAGAAAAGAAGAATCAAAATAGAAGAAGAAAAGAGGTGGTAAGGAAGAAAGAAAAGAGTTATTCAGTTCCAATATTTATATTTTTTTGGCTGGTGAAAATTTTTTTGTAGAATAGTTTATACCCGATTTTGTCGAGAATGGAGATTTACCTAGATTTTACCCTCCTCTTTCAGAAATACTATTGAGCACAACTAGATCAAGTCTTTCGGATGAACAGGATTTATGCAATATGCCTCGCGCAATACTCAATATTGATTGTTGTGATAAGATATAATTTGCAAATAGTTCAATAGAAATTCATGTAGTTTTGTAATTGGCATAGATATTTATTTATTATAGCTATTATTAATTGTGGATATTAGAAACAGGGTTCACTAGCGCAATTTGATCAGCCATGTCAATAAACCAAGAGGAAAACGATTTCCGTACCGCTTTGCTTGAAAGGGGACTTTGAAGCTATTGAGTAATTAGCATGGTCTGCCTCGCTAAACCTTTATAAGCATATAAACCAAGTGGCACTGCATTGTTGCAGTTCGTTAATTTTTTTGAAAGTTACCTAATACTCGGTGGTTTCACTCCCCAGACTATTGGCATCCGTAAGCTCATGGTTACGATTTTTATGGAACTCTTTGAAAAACGGATGTTCCAACGCTTCCTCTGCGCTGCATCTATTGCCAAAATTCAACTCCATACAGCTTTTTAAAAGATGGAACAATTCCTTATGTTGCCTTCCCATCTCTGTAGAATCGTCCACCGACCCATCTTCGCTGAGGCATGCCAAAGTATCGTATGCCACGCTATCCGGAGGTAACGTCCCGGCGTCATGCTCAGTGTTGATCCCCCAATAAACAATCTCGCTGAAACTTCTTGAATTGTCGTTCAATGTAGGCAAGTTGGTATCAAAACCAAGGCCATGTAACGCCGCACAATGCTTCATTAAATGAATGCCAAAAATGGATGTTATCTCTATCAACGCCTCGCTATCCTCCTTTGATACAAACATTGGAAATCTTCTGGCTATCAAAGAGAAGAGTATCACACCTGCTGACCATATGTCGATCTTTGTGGTTTGATTTGGACAGCAGAAGAGAACCTCTGGAGCTCTGAATCCTCTTGTTCCTGCTCGATTGGCTCTCCTTGCCGGCCGATCATCGTCTTTAGGATACCCCTTAATGTCAGTATCGTTATAATCTTCAATGGATAGCCCCCCTTTGACACAGGGGCATATTTTCTCACCTCTTCTCTTCTGGGGTCTAATTGAATTTTCGTTGCTGATGTTGTTTTTGTTGTTGTCATTATCATTATTGGTATAAGTATTGCTATCGACTGTGTTACCGTCTACAGCTTTTCTGTTGGAAGACATGCTATTATTGTGGCCATCCGAGTCCTTCAACCCCTGATTTCCTGGAGAAACATCCCTTACAATGCGAGATTTACTCATAGGATCTCTGATCTTCTCTGCAAGACCCAAGTCGACAAGCACTCCTCTTTTGGACACCGGATTGAACAAAAAGTTGTTCGGTTTGATATCTCGATGAATTATATTCTGCTTGTGCAAGTACGCGAGCCCTGAAAAAAGCTCGTGCATGTATATTTTTATACCATCGATGGGCAAGTCGCGGTAATATTGCCTAAATTGCATATGCTCACAGTACGGGAGCACCACAACGATCTGATCCTTGTGACGCAAAGCATCAATTAGGGGAACAATGTTTCGACAGCCAGAAAGCGTATGAAGGAACTTTAGCTCCTGATAGATTCGTCTTGGAGACGATGTCACGTAGATCTGCTTGAGTGCCACATAGGGATAGAGCTTCTTCTTTTTGCGAGGGACGTTCTTTTTATTATCATTATTTTTATCATTAGCCTCATTAGCCTCTTCTTCATCTTCTGAGCCATCGTTATACTCAACATCGTTTGGATAGCGTTGCTGAACCACTTTCTGTGATATTCCTGTAAGATCTTCCGCCTTGTACACCGTTGAAAATGTCCCGTAGCCAGCTTTGGAAATGATCTTGTATTTGCTCAACAATTCAGGGAAGTTCTTTTTCAAGTCTCTGACGTCCAGCAACTCGTCGCTCGACATTTTGTCCTCTGCAGTGTCGCGTTTCGTTTTGGCTACCACTTGTTTAGGTTCTGCATCACCTTCCACGGCATTGGCTATTTTCACAGAAGGGTTATCTACTTTTAGCTGTTGTTGCTGTTGCTGCTGTTGCTGTTGCTGTTGCTGTTGCTGTTGCTGTTGCTGTTGCTGTTGCTGTTGCTGTTGCTGTTGCTGTTGCTGTTGCTGTTGCTGTTGCTGTTGCTGTTGCTGTTGCTGTTGC